>JAAGKR010001521.1:0-32500 GCA_011419295.1 Clarias macrocephalus | reverse complement strand
TAATTGGACATTTGATTAATAAGCAGATTGATGCCCAGTTGTTGCCTGTTTCTTAGTTATTTCATAAGAGATGATGAAGGGTCTGGCATTGAAAGTTTCACAGTACCTAACACGAGAGAGAGAGAGAGAGAGAGAGAGAGAGAGAGAGAGAGAGAGAGAGAGAGAGAGAGTGCAGATACTTTTAGACTGGCCAAATCCACAAAACAAAAAAACATTGTATAGTTAAGTTAAGAATCACCAAACAGCTTGAAAGACCAAAGAAACTCATTAAATAGGATGATTGCAGGATTCTTTCCTTAGATAAAAAACACACCTTCACAACATCCAGCCAAATCAAGAACACTCTGGAGGAGGCAGGAGGAGTTTCATTGTCTAAGTCTACAATTAAGAGACGCCTTCATGACTCTAAATACAAACCACTGAATCAGAAAGTAAAAAAAAGAAAAGAAAGAAAAAACCCCCCTGCCGGCTCTGATACAAGATTATTTTGAGCCAGAAGGGATGAACATGGAGAGGGAATGGAAGGGCTGATGTTACAAATCATACCACTTGATACCATCTCATTGATGAGCCGACTGTGGATGGAAGTAGCAGGATGAACTCAGTGTGTGTACAGAGCTGTACAGTAGTTCTGGCTCAGATTGACTAAAATACGGCACAGTTCTTTAGACGGAACCTCACAATACAGATTTAGTCACCAGGTGAGCATGTGTTTCAATCCCTGAAGACGTAACAGAAAGCAGAAACTGAAAGGTACAATAAAGCAGCTCAAACGCTGCATTGATGGTTAAAGTGATGGTTAAATGTTAAAAAAATATAGATCTGATAAATCTGATGATCTTCAATGTAATCAGTGATATTATTATTATTATTATTATTATTATTATTATTATTATTATTTCAGGTTGAGTAAGCCATGCTGGGTCACGCTTTCGTTGGTGTTTCTCGGGGGATTTTGACACCTCATACAGTAGGTGCATTAGAACTTAATTTGTCCAAAAAAGTGCTAGAAGATGTGACATAACTGCTCATAACTTCTCTTTTACTCCACATTTTGATTTCATTCAGAGTGCAGGTTGGAATTCAGGAAAACACCTAAGTACTGCCAAAGTTTCATTACATTCTGTTCAGCCAGTTTTACGTGATGCTGTGACACAATCTGGCTGGACAGAAATACAGACATACAGACATAAAATTTTCTGAGCCTGGTTTCGGGCCCTTCAATGTATGTAGCGTAAAGATATCCTTAAAAGAGCACGTTCTGACCAACACACCGACAAAACCTTTCTTTTATTTATACAGATTGTTCGTTTGTGCCATTATTGGTACATTTATTTCAGATCCATTGTGGTCACATACCGAAATGAAAATACAGAAACTGTCCAAATACTTCTGAACCTGATTGTATAATTTACAGTAATTTACCACTAACGGTTTTGTTTTTACGTGTAATCCTCCCTGGCATGCGTGATCTTTTTTTTTTTGCCGCCGCCGCCGCCGCCGCCGCCGCTAATCCGTACACGGTGCTAACGTGTGTTATCTGAAGCGCTCCTCTCGAAAGCAGGTCCCGTTTTCTTTTCTTTTTTTTTTTTTCAACCCTCAGACATCCGTCCTCTCTTCAAACCTGTATTGCAGACGTGCGTCTGAAGTTGCTGCTTCTTTGATGCGATCTTCTTTTTCTTCCCCCCCATGACTTTTACTTAAGGTCAGCAGGTCCTGCTATCAGTCTCGTCTACAGCTTCTGAAGTGTTCTTTTCTTTAAAGAGACTAAAAGCTATGTTCGGTCGTGTGATATCGCTAAAGCGTTCTGTTCGTGTTGAACTCTGAAACTTTAAGGCGATGGAAATGTCGCCTCAGAAGCGGCTGTTACATAAGGAGCGTCGGTTACATATACCAGTCGTGCCGGTGACTCGAGTCTGGAGTCAGCCTCGCGGGTTAGTTTAAATAGTAAATGAATTATTATTAGTCGGATTGATGTTTTGTGTGTGTGTACAGTATACTGACGGTGGTGTTGCTGTGATAAGACTTTCCTTCAAATCACAACATGTGTTCACTTCCATTTAGATCAGCTCTCAATGTTTTCTGCTTTGTATGGTTGTTTGTTCTTTTCTTTCTTTCTCTTCATTGCACTCTTTGTCCATGTCCCTCTAATTATTGCTGTTTCTGTTCTTCCTCCTTTCCATCATTCTGTCCTGTTTAATTTCACTGCATCTTTCTTGACTCTTCTTAGCTCCCTTCATTTTTTCAGTCTTTCTTTCTTTGATTCAATTTATTAAGTTAAGCCTTTATTTGTTACATATACATGATAGCACAGTGAAATTACTTCCCCGCATATCCCAGTGGAGCTGGGGATCGAACCTCCGACCTTCTGATCAGTAACCCGGTGGCTTTGCCCTCTGAGCCTCCACTGCCCCCCCCCCCCTCCAATTTTTTTCATTACACTCTTTGCTGTTGTCCGTTTCCCATTTGTGTTTTTCAATGTTCCTTCATTCCTTCTGTCCCATTTCACTTTTTTCTTTCCTTTGTCCCTGTATTTTTGTTTTCATCCTTCCTTCCTTCCTAAATTATTTGCTTCTTTACTGATTTCCCTTTTCCCTTATTTTACCCCTTTCTTCTTTCCAGAGTGTCTTAATTTTTGATTAACTCTTTCTTTATTTATTTGTTTTTTCTTTCTTTCTTTCTTTCTTTCTCTTTCTTTCATTTCTTTATACCCTTTGCTATTGTTCCTCTAAGTGCTGTTTCTGTTTTTCAGCCTTCCTTCCTTCCTGCCTTCTTTCCTGTGCAACTTCCCTGCTTCTTTCTTGACACTTCTTTTCCTTATTCCTTTTTCCCTCGCTTCATTCCTTCCTTGATTTTTCCAGTCTCTCTTTCTCTTTCTTTCTTTCTTTTTTCTTTCAATTTATTGTTTTCATTACATATCTTGACATTGTCCCTGTATTTGTGGTTTTTTTTTTTAATGTTCCCTTTATCCTTCCTTCTGTCCTTTGTAACTTCATTGCTCCCTTCCTGCCTTCCTCCAGACTTTCTTTCTTTCTTCTAGTCCCTGTTCCTGTAATTATACATTTTTTAGGCATCTTTGTTTCTTTCCTGAATTTGTTGTTTCCTTACACTCTTTTTTTTTCTTTCCATCTATCCCTTTTTCATTTACCTTTCTTTTCATTAGCAGTGTTTGCCATCATTACTGTAATTATTGCTGTTTCTGTTTCAGTCTTTCTTTCTTTCCTCCCTCATTTCTTTTTTTTTTTCCAGCCTTGTTCCCGTATTGTTCTGTTTATCAATTTTCCTTTTTAAATTCTTTGCTTCCTTTCTGATTTCCTTTTCTCTTCCCCCTTATTTCATTCATTCATTCTTTCCAGACTTCGTATTTTTTCTCCACCTTTTCCTTCCTTCCTTCCTTCTACATTACTGTAAGTCCCTTATCATCACTACAGGCTTCTCTGCCATTAAATTGCTCTGGAGTAAGTTCTTTAAATCAGAAGAGTGAGAAAAAGAAAGTTAAAGTAGCGTTTAGCCGTGAAGCACTTCCCACACATCAGGATGATGGATGGATTGGTTTGAAGAGCTTAAACATGGATTGGATTAAACTCCCTGTAATTAGACATCATGGGCTGTGTTTGTGTGTATGCGTGAGAGTAATTTGCCGGTGTCACGCTGGAGGTTTGTTGATTTGCTCGGCTTTCCTGCTGAGAATTAAAGGTGTTTATGTGGAAGAGGTGAAGCTGCACTTTCTAGCACAGACATCAGACAGTCTGCAATAAAACAGCAAATCCTGCTGGACAAAGCGAAATCTAAACTTGCTGAATAAGCAAACGTATTCCTTCTTTGATGTGAGCATGTGAGTAATTCTGTAGGAATGCGTTTGTCAGAATATATCACTGCATTAGGAAACTTTAAAGATACATGAAGAAAATCTTTCCTGTTGTCCCTTGACACACAGCAGGTTTTTTTTTTTAATTATTATTCATTTTTAAAATCATTTGTCAACAACTGCAACTTGGTGGTGCTGGGCTTAGAACCTGTGACCTTCTGATCAGCTAAAGTTACAGCTTCACCCCTGACTGTTATTACTGACACTGAGGCTCCTTACAAACATATCATTAAATGTCTCGTAACATAAAACTTTACCATTTTAACTAAAGCTAGGAATCATGGGTAGACTGTTGATCTGAGTCCATGTTAGGGTCTTATGATATTGCATGAACTTTCCCATTCTCATATCTCATACATGTTACTTTGTTCCATGTTATACAGCCTTTTTTTTTTTTAAATAAACCTCTCATACGCACAGGACCAACATTAGACACCAAAAAGTTAAAATATTCTGTCTTTTCCACAAGATAAAAAGGACATTTGACACCCATCGTGTGTGTGTGTGTTTGACTGTTAAGGCTTTATTTGCACATTACAGCACAGTGAAATTCTTTCTTTGTATATCCCAACTGGGGTCAGAGCGCAGGGTCAGTCATTATAGGGTTAAGGGCCTCGCTCAAGGGCCCAACAGTGGCAACACTACTATTAGTGTCTGATAGTGTTGTTCCTCATTTAAATGTCATTTCTCATACAGAACAATCCTTTTTTTTTTCTACCAAGCATCTGTTGCCATACTCCAGTCCAGTAGGTGGCAGTATTGCACCAATCGCTCGTAGAAACTAAAAGAAGAAG
This sequence comes from Clarias macrocephalus, assembly GCA_011419295.1. Lineage (NCBI taxonomy): Eukaryota > Metazoa > Chordata > Actinopteri > Siluriformes > Clariidae > Clarias > Clarias macrocephalus. The sequence continues at coordinate 27,838 of JAAGKR010001521.1, read as the reverse complement.
TGGTATACAATACTCTTGCAAAACATGAGCATTTGCAGAAAATGGAAATGGTTTGTCGTATTTTTAACTTAATTTGTGAATTTTAGACAGTTACAACATTTGTAAGTTAACCTTAGTAACATAAGTATCAGAACAGTTTAGAAGTATGAATTGATTCTGAATTAAAAACTTTTCTATTAATTTAATAGACGAACAAAAGATTGATTCAGTCATATAATCAATTAAATCGCACAGCTTTAATAGGGGCGGCACGGTGGTGTAGTGGTTAGCACTGTCGCCTTGCACCTCCAGGGTCCGGGTTCGATCCCCGGCCAGGCTCGATTCCCGTCTCTGTGTGCATGGAGTTTGCATGTTCTCCCCGTGCTTGGTGGGTTTCCTCCGGGTACTCTGGTTTCCTCCCACAGTCCAAAGACATGTAGGTTAGGCTAATTTATCGTTTCCAAATTGCCCGTAGTGTGTGACTGAGTGAGTGTATGTGTGTGTGTCTGTGCCCTGCGATGGATTGGCACCCTGTCCAGGATGTACCCTGCCATGTACCCTAAGTCTCCTGGGATAGGCTCCAGACCCCCCCGTGACCCTGAATACAGGATTAAGCAGTATAGATGATGAGTGAGTGAGTGAGCTTTAATAGGAACAACTATACATCTTTGTTTTTATTTACTGTAATTTGAGAGGAATCTGTTACTATAGAAACAATAATATATTAAAACAAGCTCATTAATATAAACTTGCACACTTGCAGATGCACTACTATCTAAGATATAGAGACATTATTATTATTATTATTGTTGTTGTTGTTGTTGTTGTTGTTGTTGTTGTTGTTGTTGTTTTTGAGATTAAACAATCAACAATTTTAGACCAATCAGAATCCAGCATTTAAAACCACATGACCAAACGAGATAACACTTAATCTTGCCATGACGATGAGGTTCAGTGTATCATCAGTATTCATTTGCATGATCTCCAAAAAAACAGAACTAGCACCGGCAAACAAAGAACCCGCCGTGTATTTTAATGTATATGACTCAGAGCTTGTAAGCAAAGCAGAAAACCGAACCCGTATGGGGTCAAAGCAATCAATAAGTGGTTCGCAGAGACAGAAATGACATTTCAACCTTCTGTACTGTTTTGGAACAGCAGCTTTTGTTCACATGCTTTTAAAAGCCTGCTCTTCTGAAAAGCCGCGTAACTATCGCCGTGTTATATAACGCTAATTCTGTGCAGATTACCACTCGAGGTGTCTCTTCACCCTGGTTTTGTTGTGACTCAAAAAATCTATCTTGGGACGTGGAGTTCGTTCTTATCCTACTGTTTGCGTTTGTTTTTACTCCTTATGAAATATTGAACTCACATGGACTTTTAATACTTAAACAGGATATAAGTTCCTTATATTAAAAGTTAGATTAACATGTATGACATGATATCTGTTCCCGGCTAATTAATGTTATTTGCTAATTAATCATTCAATTAAATTTTATTTGGATATATTGTATTGAAAGGAGGACACATATAAAGAAACCTGACGAGGAACCAGATTCAGCAGGGAACCCATCCTCATTTTGAGAGGATTTCAATCCTACACTATTGAGCGACTGCAGTCACGAGCCGTCATAGAAAAACTGAGCTCAAAACCATCTTCATGGCCATAATCCCCTCACACTTTATTTCTTTTGTAACCAGAACATTGATATTTTAAAATATATATATTTTTCTATTAAGAAAAGAGTTCAGGTTTAATATGTTCATGTAGATAAAATCAGGAAAAAAACAAATTATTTCATCAAATTAATAAACATTTTAAGGATGTCAGCATTAACAGCATTAAAGATCCTTTACATTCTTCAAATGTCCTCAGTTAGACACAGGGAGGATCTGATTGGACAAATTCTAGAACAAGAATACGTAGATGTTGTAAGTTTCTCAGGAGCTCCCGCCGAGGGGCCTCCACAGCCGACCGTCTCATCTCCACAACAGCTTGGCGCAATTTTTACACCGGATGTCCTTCCTGATGCAATCATCCCATTTTATCCGGGCTGCATACAGTGGCTGGGGTTTGGGTGGGAATTGAACCCAGCTCTACCTACCATTGAGCCACCAACGCCCCAACGAGAAAAGGCAAATGCGCAAACAAATACAGTTCTACAATCAGGGCATAGGAGTTTAAACCATTTCTGTGATTCTAAAACGGTTCTCAGGACTGTTTCCATTTGACCATATTTGGCTTTTGGTTGTAGAACTACTGCAAATCCAATCAGATTCTCCCTGTGTCACATTCAGGAAGCCCAGACTCAACAGTGACCCATAGATGCTACATCAAGAGCTACAATCATGAGTAAGGACTTGGGTACAGCAGCACACTTCAGTGTTAAGGTTTGGCTTATGCATTAAGTGCAAAAACCGCAAGAAATCAGTGCAAAAATAATCTACTGTCAGCCCTAGTATTTTTTTTCTGATTATATTGTGCGTCACTTTTACAGAGCAAATCCTCTAAACGTGGTCTCCCATCATGTTCTTGTTAGGTTTTACTTTGGTTGCATGATTTTTGAATCCAGTACATAGATGCACTGTACAGTAGATTATCGTACTGTGTGTCTTCACCAGAGTCTCACCAGCTCCACATTGTGTTTTAGTTTTCTGATTTCCCAGGACAAAGCCACCTAGACCGCTCCGGGTCCTAAAGGTACTCGAAGGCTGCCAACCCATTAGAGCATCTAGCTGTGACTGATTGTTTAATAAGGCTCAGTCTGATGTGCACTGGGGGCATCAGCATCATCCAGAAGACCACCGATGGCCACGACGTGACGTCGGTCCTCCTCGTAGTGAACTCTGAAAAAAATGAGGTATTTTTTCAAATTGATCTTTTCTTCCTCTGACTTTCATCAAAATACTGTACCAATGTCACAAACACATAGTTTGATGGGGATCATAGGGATTTTCTTTCATTTTGAAGTATAAACCTTTAGGAAATCACATATTCTAACGAAAAACTAAAACCTTATCTAATTATTTTAGTTACAAAGTGTTCAAAATTCGTTTGCGTCAGTGGAAAGCCAAGCAAAGTGAGATTATATCATTTTGTTTGTTTGTTTTTTGCATTTGCTGCAAGAGTGACTGTTGACATACTGTACTGTAGCACCACGGGTCCCAATAATATTAGCAAGACGGTAGTATGAAGAAAAGGGAGACGCTTTCAGTTTCAGTTTGGTTTTTAAAGCAGCCGGTGCCAAGAGGATTCATAAATTAAGGTTAATTGAGGTTTAATGTCTATTTATTTCATATCTTACTTCGATACAATTATATTGTTGGAAATTGGTAATATTGAGAATGTTTTTGGAGGCTGGAACAGATTCTGCATTTACATTATTTCCTATAGGACAATGCATATTTTATAATTGCAAAACCAAATTTATATATACATATAAAAAAATTTTTAATTTAGCTAATATACATATCTACTTTACAAACATGTCTGATATTGACAGTCGTGAATTTTTTAATTTTCTTTTTGTTTATATATATATATATAAGAATTGAGACCTGTTATTCGGATCAAAATACGCTTCTCTATTTTCACGCTGTCACTCAAAATGCACCATAAAAACAGCAGATGCACCAGTTGACATATGAATCTGGAATGATTGACAGTCGTGTAGGTGTTCTGGACTATCTGATATTAACTGACACTCTCAGTAAACCACATCATTAATATATTTAGTAATATTTTGCCCAAGCGCACTAATCTTGACTCAATTTTAATTTTTATTTATTTATTTTTTGTTCTTACTGAAAAGACGCACTGACGCGGCTGCTTTCTTTTCGGTCAGGACATTTTATGATTAAAATCTTGATCATTTAATCATGGTTATTTAATCACTAATAAAGTAGCTTTATTAATGATGCAGCAAAAGTTCTGCTAAAAATAAAAAGTAGGGCTGTCAATATCAACATGTTAACGCGTGATGTCTGTAAATTAATCATATGACCAAGTTTGACCCTAATGGCTTCCCACAGTTGGAACACGGTTACGCCGTCGGTGGGTCACCACTGCATGCAGCGCCGAGCCCATGTGGGAGATTTTAATTCAACATTTGTTTCTGTAAATGAACATGCAAACTCCACATGTACATCATGAAGTGGGAATCGAACCCACACCCTTGAGGTGCGTGGCCACAGTGCTAATCACTTAATGTTGAACAGATTTCACTTTTTTTTTTCTTTTCTACAAAACACCCCAGACCAGTTATTGTGCCTGTACTGTATGATTTGTATCACTTTCTTTAATAATGTATTTCTATTCAATAACATTCCTACTGTACAGGAAGGAAAATGTCTATTCTTCTAGAATGTCTTCTAGAATTTTTATTTTTATTTTTTTTATTTAACTTACCTTCAGCTTTAAATCAATTCCAAATCTCAGCATCTCAATACGCGAGCCGTTTCTCTGCTAAATCTTCTTATTCGATATGACACCATGCAGACGATGAAACCTTGAGCCAGGAAACGAATCCAGCAGGCCGTCCGCCATACACACACCTACGGAAATATGACATTATCCGCCTGTACCGGATAGATAAGTGTAAAAAAAAAAAAATTTTTTTTTTTAAATGAACGTTTAGCAGCTTATATAGTGGCAGGAAGAGATAAAGCGTATGAGCTCGCTGCGCAGTGGGAGGTAAAGCAGTGTGTGTGTGTGTGAGAGAGAGAGAAAAACGATCGGAGAAGTCTTTATCATTCACACGCATATTAATTAGCATTATTATCAATGAAAGGGATTCTCCTGTGAAAATTAATTAGTAATTAGAAATGTAAATACGCCGCATTATAATAAATCCGCCGAACACAATCAGCGATGGAGGCCAGGGTCTAATATAACTACAGAACACATCAGCGTCCGGGAATAACCATCAGGACCCGAGCTTGTGGTACTGTACCTGGGGAATGATGATGATGATGATGATGATGATGATGATATGCATTTATTAATATATTGTGCAGCTCCACACTCACACACTGCATACAAAAAAATAAAAAATAAAAAATGGCATCTTAGGTTGTACACAGATATTTTTCTCGACGCTTTCTGCGGTTCAGGTCACTTAAAACGAGAGTTACAGTAGGACTCGGCTATCGGTGTTGATGTGCAGACAAGAAAATCAGAGGTTTCGGCTTTTAAGAGCGCGCGCGCCGCATGAGCCGTGACTGCTTTGATGTTCCCAGAAATAACCATTCTTCAGGCTTCTGGTTGGCGAACATGGCTTTACGGAATAGGGTTATACAGCATCACCGCCTGTTAGTTTGACATGCTCACGATGGCATATCTGTCCATTTTCATGTGGACTATTTATTTATTTATTTATTTATTTATTTATTTGTAAAGAAGGAAAGAAAAAAAACACATTTAAATCCACACATACTGTACGTGGCAAAACCTGCGATGATGTCATATACAAAAACTGTATACTTTAATATGGAGTCGCTACAGTATAACTGCTTATACTGGTCAAAAGTTTGTGCATCCCTTCTAATTCCATGGTCGTTCCTGGTCGTTATTTCTTTCTACACTGTAAAACAATACGAATTCAAAATACACAATAATTTCCTTTGAACCGTTGATATTGAGATGCGTCTGCCACTCGTGCCCTGTAAAGCTTCTTCATAACGGCTTCTAATCTTCCCACCAACTCCTCTGGCGCCAACGACCAACCCAGCGGAAGATCCAGCGAGCCAAAGAAAACCTGGCTCAAGAACTTTTAAGGAAGATCTGAGCAGCTGCCATCTCAACATAACCGATGCCAGGATCTGAGCCTCCGACCACCAGGAATGGAAGAATCCCCACAGCAGTGAACAACGGGGCCAGTCATCAGCTCGGGGTCAAATAAAGGAGAAGACGAAGCTGAGGTGTTGGTTATGTTTGTTAATTGGTGATTTCCGAGGCTGGTGCCTCCTAAATGAACTTCTCCTCTGCAGCACAGCTCAGGTTTGTTTGTTTTTTTCCCTACATGAGAGACAGTTTCATCTTGGAGCTTGATGGGTTTCACAAACACACTCGACACAATACTGTTCTTGCATGAACTGATCTGTAACCCCTCAGTCCAGAAATCAGCAATCACTCCACCAGAGGGCGCCCTCACCAGAATACTAGACACGTCCTAGGTCACAAGGTCACGTCCTGTTCGGTGTCCACTTAAGCATGCTTGCAGTAACCCTCTGTGTGAGGTGTTATCAGTTCATCTGTGTACCAAGCCTTGCATGTTTCATTCTTAGTTTCTGTCCCGTGCATGACTTATATTACTACGTTTCTTGGCCGCGCTTTTGGATGACCGATTTGGATTGTTCGCTCCTGCTGACCTCTTTGGGTTTCTGACTTTTGCCTGGACTTTGACTTAGATTTTCGGTTGTGTGTTTGGTATTGTTTGCTTAGTGACTGTGTTAATAAAACCCTGCTCATGGATTCTAACTCGCCTCCAGTGATGGATCCATTACATGATCCAGAACAGCTGACCTTCATGTCTTAAAATAACAACTGAGTGATGCTGTTACTGTACATCATTAGCCAACGCCGTATGTGTTATGTTATAGATAAATTGATTGATTTATTGATCTCGAACATAATTTCCAACTTCAGTAGCCAAGATAGTAACATAATAGACAATAAACAGGTAATTGCAATTACAGATCATTAACCACAGAATATGGTTTAAAAAATAATATATATAATAATGTTTTTTTTTAACTTGAAGACGACCATACGACAACTGAGATTGCTAAGATAAAAAGATGTATACGCATATGTATGTATGTATATAGTTTTAATTATAGCCAAATAAATGAATACACACTTCATTAAAAGAAAAACTTGAATAAGTCTTTTAATACTAAATGTATTGCCATATGTTATATATTGATGTACAGCATATGAGAATATTATTAATATTATACATACTATTAAATTAATATTAATATACATTTACATCATACTATTATTCTTTTCCTGAAGTGTGTATACATTTTTTTAGTTGACTGTGTGTGTGTAGTGTGTGTGTGTGTGTGTGTGTGTGTGTGTGTGTGTGTGTGAGTGTATATGACACCAGGACCTTTGACAGTATTAGCTAATACATCTTGGCTTATCAATTACATTTAGATCAAAGTGATGTTAAACCCATCTAACAGTTAACACACCAGATATCTTTCCTCACTTCACTGTGCTGTGTGTGTATATGTGTGTATATGTGTGTATATGTATGTGTATATGTGTGTATATGTGTGTATATGTGTATGTGTGTAGTGTGTGTGTAGTGTGTGTGTAGTGTGTGTGTAGTGTGTGTGTAGTGTGTGTGTAGTGTGTGTGTGTAGTGTGTGTGTGTAGTGTGTGTGTGTGTGTTGTGTGTGTGTTGTGTGTGTGTTGTGTGTGTAGTGTGTGTAGTGTGTGTGTGTAGTGTGTGTGTGTGTAGTGTGTGTGTGTGTGTTGTGTGTGTGTTGTGTGTGTAGTGTGTGTAGTGTGTGTGTAGTGTGTGTAGTGTGTGTGTGTAGTGTGTGTGTGTGTGTGTGTGTGTGTGTGTGTGTGTGTGTGTGTGTGTGTGTGTGATCAGGGTCCATCCTGCTTTCAGCCAGTAATAACACCCTGATTGCGATCCCATTACAGTGTGACAGATGACTGCGTTCGCGTTTGATCACTGCAGGTTTTCGTAATGCACTTCTGTAAATGAGAGGAAAATATGAGAAACTGTTTTTTTTCCCCCCTTTTTAACACCAACTCCATTAATCAGATGTCGGAGATGAATAATGCACACGGGCATAAATGTAATTTCGCTCTGACCCTCGGTATGTTTTATTCATGTTGCTTTTCTCATTGAATTTGGAAAAAAAAAAACATACAGACGCATATAGACACACACACACACACTTCTGTCTGGCTCATTTTGATGAGGAGGCAGTATACAAACACACACACACACACACACACACACACACACACACACAGAGGTCTGACTCTCCTCTTGAGCGCTGTGACACTTCTGTGAGCATTAAGACACTTGGCTCTGACATGTGGGCCAACACGATCGCCGTGTGTGTGTGTGTGTGTGTGTGTGTGTGTGTGTGTTTACCATTCCATCTTCATGCGCCTATCTCTGTGACAACCCTATTAGGATGTTTCCTACTCGACAGTGTAACTTGTTTACAGCACAAGATCTCCATCTTACAGGTCCCTTTTCATCTATAATTAAATTCGAACCCTCGGGTTTGTCCGTCTCCGTCATGTCACAGAGTAACACGCACACACACGCACACACACGCACACACGCACGCATGCACACCGGAAGTCAGCTAATCCACTTTTATCCTCTTCTAGTTATTAACACCCCTGACCAGGTAAAGAAGTCAGCGCTCAAATGTATTGGCACCCCTCATTAAAATAAGCATTAAGTAATAGAAGTAAGTAATCTGCTGTATGAACTAAAAATAACACAAATGGCTTATTTTACTAAAGATGAAGACACTCATCTCAGTACTTTTACTTCACCTAAGTTCGGCGGTACCTGAGCATACCGTACATGGTCCCATGGGAAATACCATAAATGCAACCTAAAAATATTACCAATATTAAAGATTTCATGAGACATGTAGAATATGACATAAATAGACATTAAACCTCACTTATGATTCCTCTCGACACCGGCTGCTTTAAAAACCGAACTGAAATCTGCTCGCTTTTCTTCTTGCTACCGCCCTCGCTAACAGTCATGGGATCCATGGTGTTGCAGTACGTCTTCACTAAATTTTGCACAAAATGCAAAAAAAAAAAAAAAATACAATAATTAAATAATCTACAAAAAACCGTAAACTCGTTAGCTTTCGACTGACGCGAACAGGTTTTGAACGACGTACTGTACGAGCAACTTGGCCAGCGTTCGGTTCTTTTTGAACGAGTTTTTAACGTGACTCAGAAGAACGAGTCGTCTCGAAGAGTGATTTGTTCATTTTCTACTGGGCGCGTTTACGCAAAACATCCGTAGGTTATGTACAGGAAACAGAATTGAACGGTTATCAACGAATCATCTTGTCACGTGACTCCCATAGACGCTATGAAGTGCAATAGATTCAAAAGAACGAACGACTCAGACTAGAGGATATGATGGTTAGCCGCTCATTATGTTTATAATAATACGTCCTTAGCTGCATTGTAATATTTTCATTAAAATTTGTGTCTGCAGACGTGTTGGGGGTCTGTTTATTGAAAATGTAACATTTTATTTTATTTCTGATCAAAAGAACGAAATGAACTAAATGACTCAAAAAGATTTGTTCATTTTGATGAACGAGATTCAAAGATTCGAGTCACTAAAATGATTCAACCTTCCCATCACTACAGTACCGGACACGGATGATATACTGTGCAAAATGCTTTTGTTACACACCAGTTTCCTGTCCATTTGCAATCAAAATCAATTCACAATCAAATATAACTGAGAATGAATTTCATAAATGATAAGACTTGTTTTGACCGAAGATTTCCGTCTCAGTCCTGCTGTCAAGTCTTGACATGGTGTAATCACCGTAATCACACACTAGGATTGTGTTTTTGCTCCTGAAACACTCCTGTTTCGTGTGTTTGTTTCACGTGTGTGTGTGTGTGTTGAAGTACACACCCCTGTCCTGAGTGATACAGTATGATGGCTGCCTGGTCCCATAGTGCTCCCCCCCATGATGTCAAACAAAGACAAAGTAACGGTAATATAAAGGTAAAGCGCTCGCCCTAGCATCCAGAGATCGCCAGTTCGATTGTCGGGTGATGCTGTAACCTCTCGCGGCCGGAGGTCTAGAGTGAGCTGATTGGCCGAGGTCTCTCAGAGGGGAGGGATGAGAGGTACTTAGTGCTCCCACATTAATCACGGCGCTACAGCCAATCAGCAGACGGCTGTCTGCGAGCTCACGCGAGCGGAAGGGGCGATAGTAGTAGCCTGTAAGTTGCGCCCCCTAGTGATGGGGAGGAATTGGACACGAAAAAATTAGGGAGGAAATCCTAAAAAAAAATATTTAAAAATCATATGATGTCATGGCTTTAAAAGCTTCTGATTGGCTAATTGACATCATTTTCTGGAACTTTCAGGATGCTGTTTAGAGTTTATGTAAGATTTTGACCAAATTGAATTGTAATATAGTGAAATGTAAGTGAAACAATCATTCATGGCTAAATAAATGACTTGTCATGCATAAATATATAATATAATATATATATATATATATATATATATATATTTTTTTTTTTTTTACATGCAGTGTGTGGAGTGTTTCAAAATCAGTTTTAATGACTTTTAATGATTTTGCCTTCAGCAGTGCATATGTGTGTGTGGGTGTGTGTGTGTGTATGTACAGCAAATCACGATCACAATCATGGCAGTTTGTTGGCGCTGATTTGATTTGGAACGTCACATTCATGAGACATTATTATATTTAGTGCTGTTGTGCTGTTGTTTTCAGAAAACATCACTCAAACCTTGTGAAGTGGCAAGATTTTCAATCGCATTATGTAAAGTGCAGATAATTGTAGGGTTGGCTGTGTGTGTAGGTGTTTGTTTATGGTTGCAGGAGCCCAACTCCACTCGCCGAGCACTGATGTACAGCGTCTATACAACACAACGCACGACATTATATCACTGTAGCAGAGCTGATCTGGCAGCTATATATATATACACACATATATACTAATCATTCTAACATTGGCTCACACTTCTGCGGCAGGGTGTCATGGAACAAATTAGAGAACAACAAAGAAGAGCATCCATGCCAAGATTTGATTGGCTGCCACAGTGTGCTGTCCTGGAATATGACACCACATCTCCATACAGTAGATTCATCAAGGATTCATTGAGTACAGTCAGGTCGTCAGCCACATGCTGTAGCGTTGCTGAGTCTAGACCTGAGCAACTGGTTCCAGATCAGCCATCACGCTGGAATAGGGTCAGTCAGTCTGGATTCATCAGACCACATGACACAATCAAAAAGTGGTTTTCTTATGGACACACAGCTGTTTCGTTGCAATCCTGTGAGATTTCTCATCATATCGCAAATACTCTTACTCTCACGCTTAAACACAGCCCTGTTTCTACTGTAAACTTTTTATCATGCACCTTTACAAAGTGATCTCCATTCTACAACTAGGGACCGTGGAGGTTGTATTTGCAGTATTCCCATTTTGTACGACATTCATTCACACACTATGGCCAATTTGGGAACGCCAATTAGCCGAATCTGCATGTCTTTGATCTGTGGGAGGAAACCGGAGCACCTGGAGGAAACCCACCAAGCACCGAGGGGAGAACATGACGTGACTCCATGCACACAGACCTCGAGACGGGACTCGAACCCAGACCCAGGAGGTGCAAAAGGCAATGGTGCTAACCACCGTTTCAAATCTCCCTAATTGTTCTCGGTGTTTAATAGACCCCAATAATTTGTCCCTTGGAATTAGTGAAGTGGTGACCACCGGGTTTTTGTTTATTTTTTATATTATTGTTTGTATATTACAATAATATATTGTAATATACAAATTAGTGTACGATGTTATATAGTCAGAGTTTGGTGTGGCAATAAACAAGGCTTTCTGTGATACAGTGAACGCTGAAACTGGAGACTCCTTCCACAAATGTTAGATAAATTTGAAATATCTTATTACAAAAAAAAAAAAAACTTTGTCACTTTTTCATTTGTTTAAAAAACAAAACAAAAATGAATTTATTTATTATCAGTCATGGATTCCTTGGTGCATCAAGTCCCTGTGTATATGAGCTGTTACTATGGAAACGATAATGTGTTCGAAGGAGTGCATTAAGAAAGATGTCGTTATGGAAACCTCATCTCGTCAACTCCTTCTGACCAATCAGAGTCATGAATTCGGCTGGAATGAATGGATTTATAATTTTGTTTTTTTCTGCATCGATCACTTAACCTCTGTCCTTAGCATCGACTGATCGTCAGATTCATGAATAATGAGAGAAAAGAAAAAGCGGTTACTAGATGTTAAACACATTTCGTTTAAAAATCTCAATAGAGATCAAAGAGAAATCGTCTTAATGAGAAAGAAGAGCAAAAAAAAAAAAAAACCGTCCATCCATTAATCTTTTGTTTTGCTTATTTAGGGTTTTTTCATCGATGTTCTTTTTATTTATTTATTTATTTATCTATCTATTTACCTTCTTTTTTTTTTTATCACTTAGCAAAAGGTTCGGATGGAAAATGAACCTACTCTGAAGTGCACTTACGACCGAGCCGGGGCTATAAGGAGGAAAAAAATACCATTAACATACAAGTAAAGGCTGGTTTTGCTGTTTGTCCTCGAGAACCCGCTGCTGTCGAACTGAGTGACACCCCTTGAGGAAGTGGTGTGTGTGTGTGTGTGTGTGTGTGTGTGTGTGTGTGTGTGTGTGTGTGTGTGTGTGCGCGCGCACTAAGATGCCTTCCAGATTGCTTCGCCCTCCACATCCTGTGACCCCTCTCTGTCTGTAAGTGCTCATCAACCCTCCAGAAGCGCATCGCAGCGAGAAGCCATTTCTGCCTGAATAAAAGATCACAGCAGGAAATCAAGCTGAGATATGAATAAAGACGCTTTTTTTCCCCCCCTTTTCCCCCCTACGTTTTTCACATTTCTCACATTTAGCACATTCCGACTTCTCCTGTTCACCACTATTAGGGTTTAAACTCATGTTCAGGAATAAAGGTTTGTTCCTTCAGTGGGAGTTTTTTCTTAAGAATGTGCACAAGACGTAGATTTTAACTTGAACTTGAACTTAAAAGGTTGAAGCTTTAAAGCTACGCCAGTGAGCCATAACATTAAAAACCACCTGTTAATATCGTGTCGGTCCGCTTGGGCCACCAGAACAGCTTTGATCCATCGAGGCCTGGACTCCACTAGACCTGTAAGTGTGTGTGTGTGTGTGTGCGCGTGAGTGTGTGTGTGTGTGGTATCTGGCACCAAGATGTTTTGCAGAAGATCCTTGAAATCCCATAAGCTGGCCGGGCTTTCGTAGATCTAACTTGTTTTCGATGGATTGGATGGAGATCTGGGGGATTCGATCTAGGTCTTGAACTCTCTCTTTGTCATGTTCCTCAAACCATTTCCACATGCCAATGAGTGCTGCTCACTGGGTCCTTGGACCACTTTTGGTAGAAACTAACGCCTGCTCCCCTGGGACACTCCGCAAGCCCTGGAGTTTTGGACGTTCTCTGACCCAGTCATCTACACACTACAGTTTTCCCGTCGTCAAAGTCACTCAGATCCTTGCACTTACCTCCGGGTACTCTGGTTTCCTCCCACAGTCCAAAGACATGCAATTTTGGAAGGCCAATTAGCCTAATCTGCATGTCTTTGGACTGTGCGAGGAAACCGGAAGAAACCCACCAAGCACCTGGAGAACATGCTAACCATTACGCCACCACATACAGTATATTCATAGAACTCGTATATGTTCATATATATGTACAGAAGAGCCTGGGGTGAAGAATATCATGTCTGGTTAAACACAGCGTCCAATGGAAGCAGAGAAGAGGCGGAGCTTATTACGCACTCGTTATACTGTATATACGTTTCTTAAACCGGAGTTGAGGCTTGTCTATGAAGACGCTTCACCCTGTAGCCGGAAGCGTACGGTGTTGACACTACAAATTAGATTTGCTCACATATCCATCTCGGGTTGTCATAGCAACGGAACATATTTGCCAATTTGGTCCTGCGCGGTGTGTGAATGCGTCCATGTGACTGCTTTAGTGTCCAAAGACAGCTAACGGCAAAGTTCCGTCAGTGTTGGATTTCTTTGGATTTTCTCAGTGTGTGAGCGCCGATTTAATACTTGTCCAAAATCCACCCATTACCGGCCAGCGGAGGATCGAGGGAAATCTCACAGAAAAACAAAACTAATAAAAAAAGACTTTTTATAAGAATGTTCGTGCTTATGCAAGCTTGTTTTTTGTATGGGTGGACGATCTTCATGAGGGAATCTAACATGTACCGTAGAAGACGTGATGTCACAAAATAGGTTTCGGCGGCGATACCATGAGACCGTATCCCAGGGCCTTTCAGAATAGTAACAGCATATTTGTAATAACTCACATGATACAAAATATGAAAATAAATCTGCTGTGGAATTTGTGTTGTTTATATCAGTGTTCACGCAGTCATGAAATTCCAGGAACAATTATGGGATTTTCACATGTTCCAGACCTGAAAAATAAATAAATAAATGAAAGTTTTGGAAAGGTTTGTATGTTCATGTGCATGCGCTCGCCCGTCTTGCATGCGTGTGTGTATGTGTGTGCGTGTGTTTGTGCATGTGCGGCAGTTAGTTGGTGTATATAAGTTGGTGAGTTGGTCGTAGTTCGGTGTAGTCTGTTTAGTGCCTTGCAAAAGTACAATTACAACCACAAATGTGAGAATGTATTTCACTGGGAGACCAACACCAAGAGAGCACGAGCACCTGCAAGCTCCTAGACATGCATAGCAATATAATAGTATACCGCACTCTCATGTCAATCATGAGTGTGTGTGTGTGCTCACCCAAATGGACAGGGGCGGATAGCGCTGTCCTGCACCTCTGTATTACACCATTATAAATTTTGCATGAGCAGCAAATTCCTCTCTCGATTATTTTATTGTAAATAATGAACCGATCAAAACTAAATGAATAAGCAGCTCATATGCACCCTAACTGTTCAATATAAATAATAAAACCAAGTCTGAAATGAGTATTCATTACATAATGTTCATAGCAATTCATAAATGATTCAAAACATATGGGTGCCAATATTTTTGTTCATTCACTTGGTCTACTATTATTTACGGTTATTTACTGTATCTAGAGTTATCCTTGGTTGTTGATGAAATTAACTTTAGTTTATTCAGTTTATAACATCAAAGCAATCACTAATTAATGCTCATTAATGCGTATTCACTTGATCCATGACTTGACTCATTTACTTTGTAGCTTTATTCATTTATATTTCATTTGTTTCCACAACATTGTTGAATTCTCGATTCTGATTGGCCAGGAAGTTTTAATAAAAAATATATTATAATTATAATATATATATATATATATATATAAATTTTTTTAATGAGTATTTTTAAAAAAATAATGAGCTTTGATGTAGTGTCAGTAACTTTCACAACAGATTTTACACTGTTGATTATTTTCCAAGGACAGCACACCATTCTTTTCACCAGTCTTTTATTCCTGTTATATACTGTAGTAGAGTAAGTTTTGGGTTGGTAATAATAACGTCACTCTGATGTTGGTAATAATGTAATTATGTAGATAACTGAGCCTTGATGCACTTTATTCATAATTATTTAAAAGACTGTTTAATTGTGATAAAATTCAGAATAATAATGGCGAAGAGCAGGGCTGCAGATCAACCAGGTTCATTCATTAGCACGTCATCTCTGTAATTATCATACAGCAGCGTAAACTGTCAATTGCATTTTAAAAGGACAAGAAATACCAAGAAAATGTATTATTATTATTATTATTATTATTATTATTATTATTATTATTACTGTTTGTGTGTTGGATAATGATGGTATCTGCTGGAAACAAAAAGAACATCCTGCTAAAATGTCTTTCCACAGTGTAGCAGAAATCCTAAGGTGACTCTCGCGCACGTTTCACAATAACCGAGTTTTCCGTCTCTTACTGTATTTGTCCAAGTTCTACATAAAGGAGTCGACAGGTTGTGCATTATTCAAGCTCCTCAATACTAAAGTGTCTCACTTACATTTATTTTCTCCAAAGTTAACACTGTTTCATTTTATTAAGGTACAGTATAAAAAAAAGTCAATGGAATAATTTTAAAAAAGGAAAGGAGAGAAGAAAAAAATTCAATAGTTGATGGATGAACAGCTCTAATTATTCTGTAAATGGAAAAACCAGTCAAAGATGTCATTGATTAGAGATGTGTTTTAAGGCTACAGTATGGATAAGGAACATCTTGCGCCGCTCATGAAGAGTCCATGTCATTGGTCTGACCATCCTGAGCCTCTCATTAGTTTATCTACACTGTGGATCACAACTACATCAGAACCAACAAGCTTATAGATTTCCCTCCAGCCTTTATATTTATCTCACATTTAAATCTGTTTTAAACTTGATATCGAGATGTTTATCTGCTACTTCTGCTCTGTAAAGCTTCTTAACGGCTCTAATCTGAGGTGCTGGTTGTTAATTGGTGATTTCTGAGGCTGGTGACTCTAAATGAGCTTCTACTCTGCAGCAGGGCTCAGTTTTGCTCTTGCTTTCCTGGGAAGGTCTTCATGAAGGGTTTCATCTTGGTGTTGTAAGGGACGGTTCAGTGGGTGTGGTGTTGGATTGCTGATCCAGAAGATTTTAGGTTCAAACACCACAACCACCAAGTTGGGCCCTTGAGCAAGGCCCTTAACCCTCAACTGTAATTAGATAAGAAATGCAAGTCGCTCTGGATAATGGCGTGAATGTAAAATAAATAAATAAATATAAATGGTGCTTTAAATGCACTTGACAATACTGTTCTTGCCAGAACTGTTCCAGAACAGCTGACCTACTGTACGTATTTTAAAATAACAACTAACTGTTGTCAGTGCTCAATTACCTAATTCCATGTGTGTTATTTCAGTTTTTATAAAAAAAAAATCTCTAGTATTGTTTCATAATATAGAAAATAAATCTCTAATAATAATTAAAAAAAAAAACATTGAATTAGAAGATGTGTCCAGACTTTTGACTGGTACTGCAGTGTTAGTCATAATACGTCCCCCCTGGATAAAGGGCAGCAGGAAGTCATATGAGGTCAACCCGCCGCCACCCACCACCTCTTCTGGGCTCGTATTCATAAAGCTTCTTAAGCCTAAAAGTTGGTCCTAGTGATGAAATTCTAAGAAAATTCTTAGACTTATGACATTTTCTTAAATTTTCTTAAATTTTCCCTGTAAATTTAGGACTAAATCTTAGTAAAGATAAAAATGAAACATGAGACAAAACATCTTAGACCTAAAAACAGCTCCTAAGTTAAAAATTGTTAAGAGTAGAGAGGAGGACTTTTAAGAGGCTTAAGGGTTTCTATAGCAGAGGACAAAATAACGGAAAAATTTAATATTCTTCAAACACTGAACATAAAAGTAAACACTTCTTTATAGACAAACATTATAATTTCACTGTCTGTTCTATTATCATGTATTCTATTTTCACAAAGAGAGCATTTTAAGACCTTTGCAGAGGTCAGAAGTTATTTTTTATCAACCAATCACAGTCCTTAAATTGCTGCGCCGTCCCTAGCAACGGGGTCGACCACACCCTCTCACTAAGATAAAGGTTTTTGTAATTTCCTTACTCAGAGTTGCTCTGAGAAGTTTCCTAAATCACTTTTAGTCTAGGACTCCCAGCTAGGACTTTTTAAGCTAAGATAGGAGCTCTCTGAGAGAATTCTAAGAAACTTTGTGAATATGGGCCCTGATCAGTAAGCCAGAGCTGGACGTAACCTTCCTGGGGCCCTAAGTGTAATTCTGCAATGCGACCCTTCTATGTCTTTGACTCACCCTGTATCGTTGTAATTAATGGGAACTTATGGAGATGAAAAGCGTGTAAAAAAAAATAAAAAAATAAAAAATTCTTTAGTATAGTTGCTTTTATTTTTTTTAACCGTGATTGACTCACTTTTCAAGCCAGCCCCCAGTGGATATTTAAGGAACTGCACATTGTGATACATCTGAGTTGGCCTAATTTTCCAAAACCGGACATCCCTTGGTTCTTGTGCAGCGTGAGCAGTGAGTGTATAAGGGGGTATCAAAAAGTTTTAAGATTTGTGCGCCTCAGATTCAGTCCTTCCTCAGACGCCTGATAAACCTGGCAGTAGAATTCAGTATTGACGGTCTGGCACCTAAGGACGAATTCTTGATGCACAATGTCGTGAATGTCACAAAAGACGAGAAGCATGCAGTCGGACCTGTCCGGTCATTTGAAGGACGGGTTACCCGGGGAAAGCTGACGGAGTTCCTGGCAGACTTCGACACGATGTTCATTCTGCTCCTGGTTCAGCAGCTTGGGGACGAACCTGGTACCAACATGGTCAAATCACACCTGGAATGTTCCTTATGACAGCCGCAGCAGTCTTGTGGATTGTTCTCTGACGATCATCACGCACAGGTTGCTAAATGGTTTCGAAATTTTCAGAGGTCCAGGTCTTCCTGATCTCTCGTCGTCTTCCAGCGATGTTCTCCGAACCATGTCAAACGCCTCTGTGGCAGTTTTGCCCAGTTTCACGCAGAATTTCACGTTCGCTCTTTGTTTGAACTTGCTAAGAACAAAGCGTCACAAGTTAGACACTTGCTTTGTTCTCCATGATCAAATCGCAGACGATGTCTTTTGGCACACTGACTTATGAAGCTCCGTGCTCACCGTCACTGTGTGTGTGTGTGTGTGTGTGTGTGTGTGTGTGTGTGTGTGCAGCCTCGTGCTGCCACCTGTTGGTGTGTTACAAAACTTATTGATACCACCTTGTATAACACTTAGGTCAGGGTTTGTCCTGAGCCTTAACTGTTGAGCCAGCATCACCCACATTACAGGAACTAGCTAAAGTTAGCAGATGAATAGATTTTAGCCAGCTAATCAATTTTTGTGATTGTGTAAAGCTGATTTGTGACAATGTCAATTGTTAAAAGCGTTATACAAATAAAATTGAATTGAATTGGATTAAATTAAAATTTGATTATGTTAAGACAAAAACGCCAGGCGGGACATGGACAAGGCATGGAAGTGTCTTATACCTCTGGTAAGGATACTTGCACATGAAACTACACAGATCTCATTCTGCTTGCATTCTTGTGTTTTTAATATAACTATAGGTTTCAGTTGAAAGACATGCAATGGGAAGAAACTTAATCATTTTCAATATCGCTGCGCCAGCTCATCATTTTTGTTTTGCTTTTCTCCTTCTTGATTTCCTTCTTTAGCATTTTGATTGCTGTTTGTCCCACTTATACATGGTCGTAAAACTCTCTTTTGTCTTGTCTAGAAAACAATGATAACCATGCAGACTTTGCTTGTAGACTGTATATACAGTACAGTACATTCAGCTCCATAATTATTGGCACCCCCGGTGGGTGAAGATGGGTAGAAAGATCTCTCAGCAATCACAGGTCTAAATGGATGTTCTGTCTCTAACGCAGGACACTGTCGTTTCTATAGCAACAGCTCATTCACAGAGACTCGTACAGCAGATACGCAGCATAGTCTAAAAAAAAAAAAAAACATTGACATGGAAACAGTTCTATATATGAAAGTTCTTTATTTAACATTTATAGAAGGAGTCTCCAGTGTCAGTGCTGTGGATCAGGTAAAGCTGCTGCAACTGCCGTGATGCTTTCCGTCACAGAGAAGCCGAACAACGGAGCTTTTGTGCTTTACACTTTCACAATATATCAAGCAAGATTTTTATTTATTTTTTCAAGAGAGAGACAAAGTGAGGGAAGGACTCTATACAGGACTGTGCAAAAGTATTTACACCCCACCCCGAAATTCTTCATATTATATTAAATGGTGTAGATTTTGAATTAAAGAAATAGGAACTAATGTTTTACTGTCACAGGCTGCAAAGTGCCTAAAGATCCAATTAGAAAAAATCGGTTGTTTATGTAACAACCTCAGCGTCGACCTCATTTCCCCTCTCATCCGTTCCAACCACCACTCACCGGACTGATCACCTCTCACCATCTGCACCTGTTTCTCACTGCATCATGCCTCAAGGTAGATTCATTTTACGCTGGAATCATTCATACAGTACGTGACCGTATGGCTTAAGAAAGAAAAAAACATTCCTATGAAACAGGGACTGGACTGAAAACGAGAAAACTATTTCTCAGGGCTACATTACAATACAATATTTTTTTGAAAATGCTTTAATCTTATAAAAGTTGAGCCAAATATGAAGGAATTGATGAGGGGTCAAGACTTTTGCACAGTACTGTATCTTGTTTCATGAATCTTCCATAACATCAGATTTTTCAAATCTCAAAATCACAAAAAAAAAAAGAATTGTAATAAAAAATAAAACTTCAATGAACAATCATCCTTAAATTTATGATGTCTCTGTTTTGTTTTGTTTTTCTTTACAGTGTTGTATAAAACATTGCGAGGAGAAGAATCAGATCCAGGTCGGTGACATTAACTCGGCTTCATCACACCACCTCACTGAGCCCCTGAAGGGACACGAAAGAGGAAAAAAATACATAGAAGAAAAAAATTATGGTTAAAAAAAATTAGGACTTATTTTGGCCGGATCGGTGAGAGCACGCGGACATCCCGGTCAGTGTGAGAATAAGAAGAGTCAGTGCATGTTGCTGTTTATTTCTCTGTAAAAAAAATGTTTAAACAAAATAATAAGAATTATAATTAAAAATTATAATTATAATTAAAAAGAAAAAGATTTTGTGAGGATTGTGTTTTATGACAGGGTACAAGACCCTTAACCTATTTTTAATTTACCCTTAACTTATAACTTTATAGTTATAAGTTTTATATATATAAAATGAGATAAATGTCACTCTGGATAAGGGCGGATAGAAACCTAAAACTAAACTGTTTTTAGCACAGATTTGTGTTAATTATTAAATCTCAGAGTGGCACAGAGTGGCATGGTGGTATAGCGATCAGCACCTCTCAGTCTTGCACCTCCAGGGTCGAGGGTTCGATGTTCTCTCTGGGCTTGGTTGGTTTCCTCCGGTTTCCTCCCACCGTCCAAACACATGCAGATTAAGCTAAGTGGTGCTTAGTGTGTGTGTGTGTGTGTGTGTGTGCTTGTGCCCTGTGATGGATTGGCACCCCGCCAAAGTGCTATAAATGGTAATAAGTGGTTGTTATAAGTGGTTATAACAGGATACGTGGTATAGAAGGTGAACGAGTGAGAGAGAGTAAATCCAGATGTCAGTCTAAACAGCATATATACGTATCGGCTTGTTATGTACAGTATGTCTCATCTTTTCTCCGCCTTCTGCATCATGCCTGGGTATAAGAATTAAATCTCACGTATGATTGGTTAGACCAATGAGCATTATTTCATTATTCTTACAACTAAAGACTGACCCGGGAAGTTTTTTTCTTCTACTTTTTAATCAAAAGAATGTTGTTGTTGTTGTTGTTTTGTTTCTTCTATGTATTTTTTTCTCCTCTCGTGACCCTGCAGGGGTTTTCGTACCACCTTGTTGTTTGATGAATAACAGCATGAGACATGAGTGTTTAATTGGATGCATGGTATATAAACAGGGGAACAGATGAACCGGCTCTTTATTCACACGCGTCAATCCGATTCCTCAGCTCCTCTCAAATCTCTGCATTCGTCGAGTTTCAGCTGCAAAACTGTTTGTTTTTTTTCCCCCCATCTTTGACGACATGATCATTCTCTTCTTTATAAAACGAAAAGCTGGTTCTTTCGAATACAGGACCAAACGTGGTATCTTATAGGACGTCTGAAGAAAACAACGTTATAACAAAACACATTAAATAGACTTCTTTTTTTTTTCTTCGTATTTTACAGAAAATGATATCGTAGAACTGATTTACAACCGAGTTTATGCATTATACATAAAGGTAATGTTTTCCTGCACAAATATTTGACAATATACAACATGTTACTGTACATATGGATTCTTACGTTTCTGGCAGATTTTAATGCGACGCAGATGACCGTCATTACTAATTCACTGTACCATCTTTTTATCATTACGTCCATCTGTAAATCCTGTC
This sequence comes from Clarias macrocephalus, assembly GCA_011419295.1. Taxonomy (NCBI): domain Eukaryota; kingdom Metazoa; phylum Chordata; class Actinopteri; order Siluriformes; family Clariidae; genus Clarias; species Clarias macrocephalus. The sequence continues at coordinate 6,080 of JAAGKR010001521.1, read as the reverse complement.
GAACGTCAGATCGGATCAGAGCGCCGCATGCACACGGATCTCTGTCCAAATCCGATGCGCCATCAAAGACATATCGCGGGGTGAGTCACTGGACGCAATGTTTGTGTCCTGACGCTCTCGTCATCTTGACCGCAAGCCCTACAGCGGCGATTATCCACTAGCGCTTGCAGTTCACATCTGACACAGTGAGGAAACATCTGCTTTGTGAATTACAGCCAAGAAAATGGCCTCTTTTCAAAATAGCTTCCACTTTAGCTTGCTTTAAAGGTTATGGGAAAAAGAAAAAAAAAAAAAAAAAAGAAAGAAAACCTTGATGACGTCCTTCATATTGTCCGGAAATGTTGTTTCCCAAATTCCCAGGGAAAAAAAAAAAAAAGCTCTTGAGGTCGGAAAATGGTACATTCTGAAATGTCCTTGAGTTTACCCAAATAGGTAATCTGTGCTTTTCCTTTCATTTCCAGAGAAAGCATTAAAAATGCCTGGTCACCGTTCACTTTTTTGTTCCATGCTCATGCATCCCAACCTCCTCCTGTGTCCTTTTCAGAGGTCACCTTTCTACTTAAAAAAAAAAAAAAAGAAGAAGAAAAAAGCCACTTAAAAGATGCCGTGTGGTCAAATCCGTCTGCCTCAACAACAACAACAACAAAAAACGTCCCTCTCCATGTAGGGTCCAAATCCGGCATTGACCTGGCATTGAGTGTCTGTGAAGCCTGGGCTGATTTCAAAACTTCAGCGCTTCGTGTACGCCGACGGCCGAGAGTCGTCTGTTGATGTTGCGGTAACGACATCGCAGCAAGTCCCAGTAGGTCGATCGCAGGTCGCGGTTAAAAAAGGCGTAAATGAACGGATTGACGAGCGAGTTGGCGTAACCGAACCACAGGAGCGTCCTCTCGATCCAGATCGGGACACAGCTGCACTCGATGCCGCATATAAACGGCCTCGCCGTGGTCAAGATGAAAAAAGGCAGCCAGCAGATGGTGAAGACGCCCAGGATGACGCCCAGCGTCGTCGCGGCCTTCTGTTCTCGCTTGAAGATGGACATGTTCTGGCGTTCGGGGCTGAGGAGCCGAGAGAGCGCCACGCACTCCTCGGCCACCGGGTGCTGCTGCGCCTTCAGCCCCTGCATCCTCACCGATTCGAAGCGATGCTTGGCGCCGCTCTTCCGTGCTGCCTTGAAGATCTTGTAGTACATGAAGAGCATGACGAGCATGGGGATGTAGAAGGCCACGGCGGTGGAGTAGATGGTGTAGCTGAAGTCCTGGCTGATCAGACACACTCCCTCTTCGTTGATGTTCTTCGCCCAGCCGCAAAACGGCGGGAGCGTGATGGACGCCGAAACCAACCAAACGCCGAAGATCATCTTCGCCATCAGTTGGCCGTTCTGGCGTGCCGGGTACGTGAGAGGTCGCGTGATACCCAGATACCTGTGAAGGGGGAAAGAAAAATACAGACACATGAAAAGACAAATAAGTTACAGGATTAGATGTTTTAAAAGAAAGTCAAAAGACCTGATACTGTACATGCAAAAATACTTAATAATCTTTCCAGGTTTTCTCAACAAAACAGAAAATTGCCCACTTAATTCCCACTTAACACTTTGGATGATGCACACGCTCTGGTGTTTGTTTGTTTTTAGTTTTTTAAGATATAAAGTTCTGTTAAAGTTCTTCCTGTTCCTTATGGAGCACATCACCACTTCACTCTGTCCCTCTCCAGCTTCTTCACATTCTCACATTTGGTTTTTTGTTCTTTTTTGCTGTGTTTTCTTTTGTTCTTTCTGTATAGTTTGAAAATAAATTTAAAAAAAGTATTTTATATACATCAAGTATAACGTTATATACATCGAGTCTTCTGCGTGATGTGGATGTGAGTAATATTCCCAGGAAACATGAATAACGAGTGCAACCCAGGGTGACAATCATGCAACAGAGCAGGCATGGAACAGTAGAGGTGCAGCAGAGTAACTGAGCTCAGCAGCATGACCAGAGCTGTTCAGTTATCCAGTGCGGTAATATGAGCTAATTGTTTGTGAGTGGCTGCTAAAACAAACATGGCTAAACTACACCATGTGCAGCATGATGAAATTCTTCTTTATATAGCCGGACTTGTTAGAAAGCGCAGGACAGAGAGTGCAGTGTGCCAGGATACGGTGAACACTGGCAGACTGGAGGTACTGGAGCTTGACCTTTGAACTTCTGGTCAGTAGCAGAGAGCCTTGACCACGTTTCACTATGAGGCTACATATAAGCGTAAAAAAAACTGTATATAGCACGTATTCCAGCATCCATTTCTAAAGATCTTGGAAGTCGTCCCATAGGAAATCTTCTACCATGGAACAGTATACTGTAGGTATAGTATACATCGTCTATAGTATATCCTGTAGTACCATCGTAAATATTTGCTGCTCCTGTACATTTACCACACTATGGTACTGTACATGGTTCTACCATGGTACATACTTTGGTGCAACGGTACACGTCCTATAGTTATCGATACATGGTTCTGCCGTAGTTTAGTTCTATGGATAATGTACCAGGACACTGTCAAAAATATGTTCTACATGTTTATGTACCATAATGGTAATATTTCTATAGCAGCGCGCGGTTCGACATTTTGAGAGCAGGCAAAACAGTCTATGCGCGTGCAGCGTCTCCACTGCGCGCTCAACATGTTCTCCGCGCGCGCTCGACTCTGCCTGTACGCTCGCTCAACTTTGTCCAGTGTTACAAAACTGCCACAAAACCAGCCAATCACAGACTTCCACACGCGGCTTCTGATTGGCTGTTCCTGCTCTGTCTGTACGGTGCTTTTAAAATGGCCACTGTCTCAAGGCAGCTTTACAAAATCAAAAGAAAATGATAAGAAATGAAAATTATATTATTATATATAATTATATACAACTGAAAGGAAATTATATAAGGGAAGCCTTGGAAATAAAGTTGTATTTATTCATAAATATTATAAACAAATATTATAGCATTTATGTTTTTTTTCAATGACATATTAGTATAAACCAGTTTCGTTTGTCCATTGTGTGTTTTTATTTACTTATCTAATTATCCATATACTTTAGCTCATCGTTAGACTACATCGACTAAAATTCAAATCGCACAACTCGGTCTCTTTACTTATAAACCTTTATTTTGAACGCTTCCGTTATGCGGTCGATAGCGCCAGCTGATAGAGAAGGAACAGACAATCAGAAGCAACGTGTGGAAGTCTGTAATTGGCTGGTTTTGTGGCAGTTTTGTAACACTGGACAAAGCTGAGCGAGCGTACAGGCAGAGTCGAGCGCGCGCGGAGAACATGTTGAGCGCGCAGTGGAGACGCTGCACGCGCATAGACTGTTTTGTCTGCTCTCAAAACGTCGAACCGCGCGCTCAGAATTGTGGCGGGAATATAACGCCATAGAGTATTAACCAAAGCATGGTGGTACACACCATAGTACTGCAACAGTACTCACTAGAGTGCCATAGTACCGACCCTGGTACTCTATAAGGTAGTATAGTGCCTATCATAATGTCTAAAATACCACAGTAATACCGTGGTATATTATGGTCTGTATTATAGTAAACACTATAGTACAATTTCTTATGGCATATTTCCGAGTACAGTAAATCCGTTGAGCAGCAGAACAGCGTAAAAGACCACAAAATATTAACCAGAACATTCACCACATGTATCATAAGCTCCACTAAACAGGCAGGACTGAGTGTCCGAGTCTAGTTTCAAGCGTTAATCCGAAGACTTACTGAAGCGAATTTCAGATCAAATTTTTTGTCAGGTATTTTGTCAGAAAGTCAGACCGTTACAGTATATTTTTACCCACCAGTGTATCGGATGTGCACAAAAAGTGATAAAGAAGGTCAGGATAAATTCTCTAGTTGTGTGTGTTATGGTTTTTTGGGGTTTTTTTTAGGCATAGCTGTGTCCTTTAGCTCCCGCAGTGAGCAGCTGATGCTAATCTGGGATGATTAGCGACTCTGTGTGTCCACTGCAATCCTGTCTGTTCTACATCTTCTCTTTCTGGGTTTTTTTTTTTTCACTTGTGTTTCCCTTTTCACATGGATGCGTCTCCATAAACACTTCCACACAACTTCCCTCTATCAGCTGTGTGTGTGTGTGTGTGTGTGTGTGTGTGTGTGTCCAGGCTTGTACATACACAGTTTAAAAACTTCCAACCCAGTAATGTGAACTCTAAAGTGTCACTTACAAGGAATGGACAGAGAAAAAAAAAAAAGAAAAAAAAAAGGGAAAAATTTACAGCAAAGCTTCTCTAACAGGAATGTAAATGTCTTCGGAGTGTATAATTTTCCTGAGCTTGTCTTGGCACTTCTTTGTAAAGCTACGACGGGAAACTCAGATTAAGACAATGAACGAAACAACAAAGAAAAACAGCGAGTTTAAGAAAAGGAGATCGTCTTGTCAGCTCCAGCGCGGCACCAGCGTGTCATTTTTGACCTTTAAGAAAAAAGAAAATAAATAATTACACATTTGGTACAAAATGTCCCGTTTCCGTGGTAACTTCTTGAGTAAGACCCTATATTTACTTCATCTTTATTTATACAGATTCCTCACATATTTATTTATGAGAAACGCTGGCTTCGCTCTGCTTGGGTGGGTGACGTCATTTTAACAGGATTAGGGCAAATAAGGCAAACGAGCAACTCAGGACTCGAATCATGTGACACTAAGTGCTTCATCTTGCTTTGATATTTGGTCGATCCACCTGATTGAAATCATTCTGATTAGAGAGTGATGAGCTTCCCTAACATCTCCCACTCCACCCCACTCCTCCACTCCTCCACTCCTCCACTGGCTTCCTGTAGCTGCTTCATCTTGCTGCAAGACATGCTTGAGGAAGAGTGTTTTCTGTTCTGGCATCTACTGCAGGTGCTGGAATGGACTTCCTCTAGATGTGAGAAAGTGGCAATCTTAAACAAGAATCGTAACCACCACCACCAACTCCACCCAAAACAAACTTCTCAATAGAAGTTACTTCTATATACTCAATAGAAGAAACTTCTCAACTGATGCTACTTCTAGTCAGAACCCTAGTGAAGTTCATTCATTCATCCTCTAGACAACTTATCCTGGAGCCTATCCCAGGAGACTTTGGGCACAATGTAGGGTACACCCTGGAAAGGGTGCCAATCCATCACAGGGCACACGCACACACACACACACTACAGGCAATTTGGGAACGCTGATTCACCTAATCTGCTTGTCTTTGGACTGTGTGAGGAAACCCACCAAGCACGTGGAGAACATGCAAACTCCATGCACACAGACCCTGAGGTATGAATAGAACCCGGACCCTGGAGCTGCAAGGTGAGACGGTGCTAACCACTACGCCACCGTGCCATCTAGTGAACTGTTGTAATGTTGGAGACTTCAAACGGACAAAGGTGGGGGGGGGGGGCCTGGGTTTAGTTCCCACCTAAGGCCCAAACCCCAGCCACTGGTGGTGATGCAAGGCTGGTCCGGATAAAATGGGAGGGTTGGGTCAGGTCAGGAAGGGCATGTGGCATAAAACCTGTGCAGACTGCATGGTCCACTGCGGCGACGCCTCGACAGAAGCAGCCAAAAGACCAACAACAACAACAACATAGGAGAAAAACATAATCACTATTGAGACCATGTGACTCACACTTCCGGGTCAGCCTTCCGGCGCCAAAATACGGAATGAGCGAGTACGGTACGTCAGTGTGTTTTAGCCACTTGTTGCTTTGAAGTACCATGTGGTAGACAAACATTTGTGCTTATACACTTGTAGTAAAATGTATAGTCTGTTCCATGAGCAGTGCGGTTTCCTGTGGTATTCCGCTGCAGCTCAGGAATGTTTCTACAGTTGGTCCCTTTTGCATTGCAGCCAGTGGACGGCACTTCAACGTTACTTCGACACAACAATACTGTCCCAGAAGTAAGAGTCACATGGGCCCGATTTTTTTTTTTCCTTCTCCAGATTTTTTTGTTCTCCAACATATTTTCTTTTTTTCCTTCAACAGATTATTTTTTTGCCCCCACCCACGTCCCTTTAGGGGTTCGTACCTGTAAATGTCTGATAGGTAAGCAGGGGT
>JAAGKR010001520.1:63982-122490 GCA_011419295.1 Clarias macrocephalus | reverse complement strand
GTCTCTTCTGCTTGTTGCCTGTCCTTAGCAGTGGTTTCCTAGCAGATCTTCTACCATGAAGGCCTGATTCACACAGTCTCCTCTTAACAGTTGTTCTAGAGACGTGTCTGCTGCTAGAACTCTGTGTGGCATTGACCTGCTCTCTGATCTGAGCTGCTGTTAACCTGCGATTTCTGAGGCTGGTGTCTCGGATGAACTTATCCTCCGCAGCAGAGGTGACTCTTGGTCTTCCTTTCCTGGGGCGGTCCGCATGTGAGCCAGTTTCTTTGTAGCGCTTGATGGTTTTTGTGACTGCACTTGGGGACACTTTCAAAGTTTTCCCGATTTTTCGGACTGACTGACCTTCATTTCTTAAAGTAATGATGTCACTCGTTTTTCTTTACTTAGCTGCTTTTTCTTGCCATAATACAAATTCAAACTCTTTGAATGAGAAGGTGTGTCCAAACTTTTGGTCTGTACTGTAAATAGCACAACTTTTACAGAAGATAGAAACCGCTTTTAATACTTTAAAAACCTTTGAGAAATAAAGCTGCTTGAATCAAATCAGACAAAAATCATAATGCCCAAAATGCAATTGAATCAACAGTTGACCTATGATTCACAGCTCTGATACAACCCACTCTGGGTCATCTGGGCTTGGGAACCCCAGTGGCTGGGGTTAGGATCCCTGACTCAGAATCGAACCGGGCCACGGCAGTGAAAATGCTAACCAAAAGTGTACCAGGGAACCTACCGCTGATGTTACATCCTGTATTCAGTATGTATTAATTTCTGGAGCTTATCGAAAAAAGATCTTGCACTGTGTCAGCTTTTGACATTAGTGGTTTTTGCTGGTTATATTATGATGTGTGACTCTAATTAACATAGTCAGCTTTTCCAAGAGAAACTCTTGATTGGGAGCCGGAAGCTTTATTCTTTTGTGGGCTGAGATGACTGACGAGGAGGTGTTAAAGCGTCGAAGTCATGATTGGAAGGCATTTTTAAAAATCATCAATTTTATATGTTTATTTTCCATGTTATGTCTTTTTTTAATTTTATTTATTTATTTATTTATTTATTTTTTTTTTTATTTTTTAATTTTTTGCTGTATTCCTTAGAGTGTTTCCTTGGTATGTCTCTTCACACATACACACACCCACACACTTTTTAATGGCATTCATATTCAATGTGAGCAAATACAAAAATAAGAGGAACATCCTACTAGAAATTATAAAAGGCACAGTAACATGGTTTTAATAATAATAATAATAATCAGTCTGTCTATCTGTTATGCTCACTCACTCACACACACACTCACTCTCACTGTGGCACTCTGACACTCTGTCTCTCTCTCTCTCTGCCTTTTTCTCGCCTCCCCTGTAATCCATAAAGCATCCCCAAATCCACACTTGCACTCACCCCTACCTCCCACACATTACCCACCACAGCTGTGCTGACATGGTTTATAGCAGCTCAAGCTCCATATATACAGTTAAAGGGGGAAAAAAGACGGTACTTTACGAGTTTCGCCAGACCACGCCATCGCAAGTCGGTGGTTAATGGCTGTGGAGGGATAAAGAGTTTCCATTTTAGATAAAACTGTGCCAGTGACGTGGGAACTCATCTGGAAAAACTTTATTGGAGTTAGTGTTGGTCTATGTGTGCAATGTTTTATGCCCAAAGTGAGCGAATTAAAGAAACGGTTTCCGGTCTGAGCTAGCGCCTCCGAGTGTGACGGGGTGAAAGAAAAATGGGAGTCGGGCTAAGTGGAAGTGTGCTGGTCACTTTGAGGAGCATTCACATTATGACTACACCAATGTGCTATGTAGCTCCTGCTCCAGCCACCGTTTTATTCCAAGTCTGCCATACTGCCCTGACCCTCCCTTTTCTATCCCTGTAATCAGATACCACAGGCTTTTGTGAGTGTGTGTGCTCGTGTGCGTGTGCGCGCACAGTGCTTAGTGCCCTACAGCATTTGATGCCCTGATTGCAGTTTTAGCTGTTGGCCTAGTACGTAGATCCCAGCTGTAGTGCATCTGTGTACATGTTGACATCTCCCTGACTCCCTCCTTTTCCTCTATTTCACTGTCTCTCTCTTTCTCCATCCTCTTCCTCGGTTTCACTTACTAGACATAAAGCAGAAGCCCAGCAATGAATGCTTTACAAACACTGATAAATGTGCTGAAAAGGAGAACAAAGTATAATACTAAACACAGCAATCCAGGTTAGAGTGAGAGACCTATAGCGTGAAAGCGAGAGAAAGAGAGAGAGAGAAAATCCCAAGGCAATCTTTCCTGCCTCTTTTTGACCTTGGGACTGTTCTGTTATTTCTTTTGGCATTTAAATTAGCCTAACTGAGAGTAAAAAAAGCCCTCATGTCTGATGAGCCAACTCTCTTCATGTCTCACCTCATCTGCTCTTTTGCCCGTAAATCTGATCTTCCATGCCAGGGCCGGGTCATCGGAAATGCTCCCAATTTTACTCATCCAATCCCCCAGATGTTGAGCAGACCGTGTCCCGGCATTCCTCGGATGACCAGCATTGGCGAATGGAAAGCATAACTCATGTTTAAGGTCCTGGATTTGCTGGACACGAACACAGCAAGCTTGGGACTTATGGAGACGAGAAGGAGAGCAAGGAACCGTAGTACACAATGTTTTCAGTCAGCTCCCCAATGGTCGTGGGTACATTCGGTCCCCATGCATCGTGAAATGTCTTATGAGGTCTTACTTTGTACTTGACTGTTGTTTTCTTCACCACTGTTTTGTCTGTTTTTCTCATGGTGATTGTTTACGCTGTAGTGCTAAAGCTGCGCTTCTAAAGATTGACCAGAATCATACGCTTGGTCATGTCTGCATGTGTGTTTGCAGAGGACACAGTGGGATCTTGTAGAGGACATGAAGGACACATAAAAGCAGGACATTCCAGCTTTGTGCCAGTTGCATGCTGGGATGCTGATTGATGTGCCCTTTGGATAGAGGGAGGTGTGGGACTTTGCCTGGCTGTGAAGACGTGGCCTTTGTTGGCATCTCTGACAAAATTCATGTAGAGAAAGAGAGCCAGAAAGTACAGGAAAGAAGAAGAGAGAGGCAGCTTTGTATGTTGGTGGGGAGAGTAGAGGGAGGACAAGAATATGGGAATGACTGAAAGATCGAGGGGAGAGATGGGATCAAGAGTGGGGGACTGAGCTGCGAAACTGAGAAGAAGAATGAGTGATTGAGACAGTGAACCAAAGTGGCAGAATGGATGGAGGGGGAAGGCAGACAGACTTTGTAGAGTAAATCAACCCTGAAGACTCCAAAGGCACACAGTGGATTTATGCATCGTTGCTCCGTGGATCATCCATTTTTCATAGAAAAGCTTCTCTGGAGATACTTAGTCTTGCTCCTAAGTCTTGTGGCTGTAAAGTTGCTTATGTAAATTCTTCAGTCCTGGCAGAGTGTTTGTGTAGTGTATCCTGTCGAGCCACATAGGCTGAGCTCAGTCGTCTGGTTACCTGCATATTCACCATTATTAGCCTGGAAAAGACCACCCAGCTCTTGATTGCAGGGGGTTTACTTTGATGTGGAATGGCCGCATGTGGGGAGCATGAATACAAACCCCTCTTATAAAACACACTCGTACACTTTAACAGGCTTCTGTGTGGCGTCGGCATGCGTACTCAAAGTCTTGTGTAACATACATCCACCCATGCACACCCAGTCTCTGTGTTCCTCACCCACGCCAGGCTCTTGTGGCCACCCAAATGCTAGTAGAATCTACAGATCATAGCATTCTCTAATACCTCTATTATGTTTTAGACCTGTAAGAAAATGCAACAGGTATACAGTTTCCATGGACTTACCATGATGCCTTCATGTTTTAGTATCGCATAACCGCTTGACCAAGACTTCCTGCTTATTTGGCTTTAACACGTAACATGTTTAATACTGCTGTTCAACTCTGTCTTCACTGGGAAACCACGTGGATTGGGCAACAGCAATCCTGAAACAAACCAGAGCTGTAAAATTCCCCGACTCCCCGCCAGTGGAACGAGCAAGCCATGTGAAATTGTGTTGGGGAGATATCAGAGCTGTGGGAGCCGCTTTGTTAGCTGCACTATGACTCAAGCCCAGCTCAGCTCAAACAGATGGCGGCTCTTAAAGATGGAGCAAAGCAAGAGCGTGGTGTTCTGGGAACAGCGGAGAACGGCCCACTCCGCCTACACTGGAGCTGATCTGCATGCTGTTTGATGAGTACCAGTTGGGTTAGACTTTTGAAGGAGCAGTTTGCGAATCCAGTACGATGTCCATCAACACCACAGGACATCAGTGGGACTGGTTCATCTGTTTAGTTAATGACAGACACCAATGGCTTTCATCGCGATGTCACATGCTTCACTTTTTTATTTGCTAGCATGAAAAATGAGGTCTAGCACGTAAGACTAGTCTCACTTCGTGTTGTATTATGCATTAATAAACTTATGTTATTTTTATTCCAATAGTCTGGCAAGATGGTCTTACCAGTGGTGATTAAAGTAACAAATAATACGATGTGATTGCTGGAAAACTTGCAGATACAGATTTTGGTCTAGATCCCCGATCCATACCATGATTTTCATCAGTTACAAGAAAGAATTGATTTAAAGAAGTGCTTATTATACAGGAGGGCTTATATCCTCTTAGCAAGTTGATGGGGATCTCTAGTTTCTAGCCTAGCCCACTCTGTCCTCCCCAGTGGGCTTTATGATGGTGGGAAAAAGGAGTGTGTCATTATTGAATAGGACCAAAACAATTTTTATGGCCCTGAACAGCACATATCAGCTCTGCTGTATGGGCCCCATGGGTGGCTAGATCAGATTTTCCCCTACTGTACAACTGGGAACAGCATGAGAACTCAAGCAGATTGGATGGACTGTAACTGTGTCAGAAATTAGCTATAGTTTCAGCTAATTAGCGGCAGTGGTACAAGCTACAAAATCAAAAAAAGTTTGAGATGATTGATGATAGTATTGGGTACCTAATATAGCCTGTTTATTATGATGGCTATCAAATTTTAAATGTCTTTTGGAAAATGTGGTTTCTAGAGCTTGAAAAATAATAACCAAAAGAAATTATGCTTTATCCTGTACTATGACCCTAATAGCCTATGTTGTTTGACTTCAGAACAGAGCAACGAAACATCGTAGCATCTGAGCTTCCCTTGTCCAAGCTAGCCTTTCATTCACGGAATGTCTTTCCTTACAAAACAAAATGAAACAAATTTTAATACACCATGTTTAATACACCAGTTTTGCAAACATTTTTGAATTTGTTTGATTCCGGCCTCAGGTCTGTGTGTGTGGAGTTTGCATTTTCTCCTCGGATCAGATCGGAATAGCTGACCTTTTGTCCCTGTAGGCATGTGTGAGCCTTGGTTGCTTCTGTTACCAGTTTACTGGTATATAATTGATAATTAGTGTTAATGTGTTAATGTTATGGCTGATTGGTGTAAGTCAACACATTGACAGATTCCTTAAAAATATAGCACAGCTTATGAAGAAAATAGAAATGGCTTGCATCTTCCATAAACTCACATTGTTCCAGTGTTGTTTCTTCTTCTTCTTCTTCTTGAGTTTCATCAGTGGTTGGTGCGCTACCTCTACCTACTGGACTGGAGCATTGAGCTTTAGAAAAAATGGCATGGAAAACAATATTGAATTGTATGAAATATGACATTTAAACAATTAACAACACAAAATTACAGAGCATTAAATGGGTATTGGATAACTTTAATAGTTTTTAAACCCTTAAAACCTGTAAGAAATGGAGCTGCCTAAAATAAATAAATAAGACAGTAAACTTGTAAACAGTCCAATCGAAAATCAAAAATCGTATCAAATGAAATCGATTCGACAGTCTACATGTGATTCAGAGCTAAAAAATAGGTGGAAAGGAAACAAAATACAACAATTAAAATCAGACTCAACAGCCATTGGAATACCTAGCCTAGCAACTTCTATTTGTATCCGCGTTTTAAAGTATACCTGCATGGTTAATTCTGGTGTGTGTGTGTGTGTGTGTGTGTGTGTGTGTGCGCGTGTGCGCGCGTGTGTGTGCGTGTGTGCAAACATAGGCATTCATTCAGCACTGAAATCCTATGCTTATAGGGGTACTTTTGGTACGTATTCCTTAATGGGACTTTAGCTAGCTATTGCCAATATGTTTTACTACTTTCATATTGCTTAAATTGAGTGCTTAATATCTTTCAGAGAATGTTCTTTCTTTGAGTGGCTTAATCAGCGTTGGAGTTATTAAGTAAATGTGTTGCTTGAGAATATTGTGATGTATATGTTAGGAAGAGCAGGATCACTGAGATCTCATGCAATAACTGTATCCAGCACAAGCACCCATTTGAGATAGGTGCAGATGAAGCCGATGGATGAATTAAATGTGTTGTTTTAAATCTCTATCAGCCAATCGCTTTTCTCCATTCAGTGAAAATCCTTTCATGTGAGCACCAAAAGGTGAAAAAAAGAGGCAGTACAGGAAAGAAAAAGGAGAATTTAATAAAGTGAGTGTGGGATGAAAGAACAACACGGAGTGTTTTTAGAGAAAACAGAGCCGATGGAGCTAGGTCCAAGCCAAACGGCAGTAGTCTGGAGTGTTATGGTCTTCCTGTGATGTGAGGTATGAAGTAGTGGTGGGAGCGCAAGAGCATGCTGTGATGACTTTCACTCACCATCTCTGAACATGTTTCCAGAAACTGGCTGTTGTAGCAGCGTTACGGTCCAATCCTGACTCACTATGGCATGTGTGTGTGGGGGGGTGTGTGTGTGTATATATGTGTGTGTATATATGTGTCTGGGTGTGTGTGTGTGTGTGTATGTGTGTAACAGGACTAGAATTACACCACTGCTGTCCAGACTTTCTCCTGTCATTCTTTCCACCATGAACCTCCATCTCCTGACAACAGGCAGTGACTCAGCACTTGCTCGCTTTTGTTTTAACTCTGTCTTATGTCTCTTGCTTGTTCTCATTCTGTGGCTTTTTTTTTTTCCTTCTGTGTCCCTCACACCACAGCTCAGACCCCCTTCAGGCATCGTGTCCATGTGAAAGCATTCATTGTCCTTGAGACGCCATACTTCCTGCCTGTATCCTCCTCTGCAAATGTCTTTCCCTATCCAATTCTGATATTTACCGTGCCCATAAAATGTGTCTCCTGCAGCTCTCTGCCTCCAGACATCAGTCGGTTTGCCCAAGTCTGCCCCTGACTGCTGGCACAGAGAGCAACGCTTGAGCCTCTGTCAATGAGAAAGCTGTTTCTAGAGACAGGGCCCTATAAATGATTAATCGCCGAAAAGCTTTGCTCCGTGTCCCTGGGGAACGAGGCTGGCGCAGTAGGTAGAGGCCTGCTGCATGTGTTCCCTTTGCTCTGCTCTTCAGTGCTACATATGTACGTGTCCCTCCTCCTTCGCTTGCATTTCACGCACAGGCGCTAACTCTTGCACGTTCGCATTCGTGTGCTCACACGGATCCTGCATGAGCCTGGCTGGCTTGGCCGGCTCCATAGTTATTGGCATGATTAAGTTTTGAAGACCTAACTGTCTGGCTGGCTCTAGCCATTTCACAGTTACCTTAACTGCCTCCAATAAAGCTTTAATTTGAGCCACTTGTTTTTAAAGAGGCTCCTGAATAGTTTTTGTCTTGATTTGTTGTGGTTGAAGAGGCTTATCTCTATTATGTCAACTTCAACTGATGTCATGTAAACAGCAAATTTGAGGGGGAAAAAAAATCCTCTTTTGACCTTCTGCTCCCGTTTTATTTACATTAGACTGCAAAGTCGCAGAATGCTCTTCACCCCACCCTCTTTGATTTGAGCTGGAGTGGCTAACCACCAAGCCACTGCACAAACACTGGCTGCCAACCCTGAAGCGAATGGCCACAATTCTCCCTTTCTCTTTCTCTTTCACACAGGCTTCTTTACTTTCTCCCTCTCTCCACTTCGTCCTACCTACGGTTTCTAACACACCCTTCTTCCCACACATCTCCTCACCACCCCCAGACCAACCACATCTACCAAACTCGCTCCACAAGCATGCACAGAGGCGAGTGTTGGAGGCGTGTGCTTGCCCTCCTTTGGTCTCTTCCTACTCAAGCCCTGGAAAAACTCCAACTCTGCTTACTCTGGTTCTGATCAGACCAAACCCGCCAGCCCCCACGATACACACACCCACACACAACCTCGAGGGGGTCCACCTACACTTAGCTGTCCTCCCACAGCGTCCTGAAAACAGCGTGTCCGTTCCCAGTTGCCTCTAGACCGGCAGGAATGTTTGGCTACCAATCCATTTAATGTTTTCAAGATGATTTTGACCGTTATAAGGAAATCCCCCCATTTGAGTAGCCATTTGAAATTCCTTCTGCTTTTTTACAGCACGGAAGTGTGCTCTGAGTCACTGGGTGAAAAGCGTAAGCTGGCTGTTCTGTCTAGTCTACAGAGCCTTAACTGGCGTACCAGTGAGTACAGTAGAGCCTGAGCTTCTCGTCTTCGGGCCAGGCATCGTCCTCTCAGGAGTGTAAAGTGCCGTGATTCTCCGATCCGTTTTTCAAACCATACATTTAGCACCTGCTTTTGTGGAAGAAAGCCAAGTGTGACAGAGGAGTCCTGTGCCCCTGACGACGCTACAGGGATGTTTTTGCTGGGTGAGTCTGTCAGCCTTGCTGTCATTTTGCTCTTCTTTTTTTGCCACCTCCTGAGTAGATTTCTCCCTGCGCTTCATTTCACCGGGAGCCTGTGTGGCTGGATCTGTGTGCCAAGATTGTGGAACCAAGACAATTGTTTCTCTTGGATCGTGCCAGCATGATGAGAGCTTCCCAAAGCCTCCACCACATGTTAGTGACTGAGAGCTGACGAGGCCATATGTACACATTTTCCTCTGTACTCACTATTTGAAAATCTTAAATTGCATGTCTCCTACGTCGGGGAGAGTTGTGTGAGACAAAGTGTGCCTGTGTGCTAGGAGTAGAGAGGAATTAACTGGCGGGTCCAACTGTCACATCTGTCGTTTATCTGCATAGCTGTTTGTGTGGCATTCTTACTGGCTCCTTCTGGTGCTCATTGATGCCAAGGTGGGTTTCCACTGGAGTAATCAAGGCTGATATTTAGTTCCCTGTATTAGAGTAGGTGCTTTTTTTGAGAAGCAGGGACTAGGGTTAAGCCAACTACAGTGAACATTCATTGGTGATTGTTTAAGCACAAGCTTGACAGAACAACAAATCCACTTACCCACATGCATTTAGGTAACAAGAGATTATTGAAAGTTGTACAGTTTTAGCAGGGGCGTGGCATGACTGACAACGTGGAAGAGTTCAGTCACCCATGTTGTTTAGATAGCCACATCGATGTGAACCTCATATTTTTACAACAAAGCAAAACTGTTTCAATAGTCACGCTTTTAAACTCCACTATGTTCTCTTGAACCCTCATGAAATATGGCTCAATATGATTATGATTACTAATTAAAATCTGAATTGTATTTTTCTTTTTAATGTCTGGTTTGAATTTATTTACCATAGATGAGAACAGATGGATGATTCCCCACACACATTATTTGTTACTGCTCCTTTAAGTTAACTGCTTATACCTCACTTTACCCCAAAAAAGCGACTCCACTTTTAAAAAGATCCCAAAACTGGTCTCAGATCAGAATAAAATGGTGCTAGGACCAATATTGTGTTTTCAAATTTTTTTTTTCATGTGCTTGTTGATGTATTAGTCATGTTTTTGTCCTTCCTGTCCTCTGACACTTTTCGGCACGAAAACACGTGCGAGCCCAGCTGTGTTTATAGTAAACAAGAACATTTGAAAATGCATATTAATTGTAACTGTATACATTTGTGTATAGAGGTACGCAAAGGCAAATGCTAAACCCTTAATTATATAAAAGGATCTCAGTTGCAGGCACGTGATCCGCGTTTCCTAAGTGTCCACAGAAACGTTCTCTGGCACCGATGAGGGCCGTATGCCAAAGCTGAAAATAAATGCAGTCTGAGGGAGAGAACGCAGTGGAGGGGAAAAAACAGGCAGTTATGATCACTGGCTTAGCCGCAGCGAGCTTGCCGAAGCCCATGTCATCCTTTTAATAAGCTGCTAAGCAAACAGTGGCGCGGGCCCCATTCGTGTTCTCGCACCCTAGACCTTCACTTCATTCGGCTGCTTTCTTTGGCAGCAGACCCTAACCTGCTACTTTTGCTCCACTTTGGTCTGTGTGGGTGTGATCAAATTATTAAAGCGGGAGAACTAGCACAGGCAGGAAGGGGGAGAGTAATGTGCAGGGAGGACGCGATGATGTGGCTGCTTAGAACACCTGTTCACTGCAGGACACGCTCTAGGTTAAGTGTGTGCACGTTTGTGACTGAGAGAAAGAGTGAGCCAGAGTAAAGTAGATGCAGGGAAGACAAAAGGAAAAAGTTGATGGTGGTTAAAAATAATGTAAGAGGATTTGCTGGACTGATTTTTACACTTGTCAAAAAGAGGGGAAAAAAAGCATGTTGGTGTGTGCTAATGCCTGTGAAGTGAATGTCCTTGAAGAGGTGTACTCAATGAGGATGTTTTGGCAGTGATCCATCACTCCAGTCACAGTTATATAGCAGAAGGTGCTCTCCGAGTCATTCAGCCACAATAATTGCTCTCTGCAATTATAAAAAAAAAAACGGCATGCCATTTTGGGTAAAATTTAAGTTCTTTAAATAAATAAAGACATCAAAATGATACAGTTTATGCAGAAATGTTCAACTTTAGGCACAGACCTAGCCTGCAACGTCGCATGACAGTTCACCAAGCGGTTACTGAAGGAAAGGCTTTGATGCAATACCACAGTGTTTGTACATTTGAAGGCAAAAAAGCCACATTAGAACACTTTCGGCTGTACAAGCTGAACGATCGAGGGTCATATCGAGTCAACCAAAATAATGCTTCCCCCCCCCACTTTTTTTTTAAAGAAGTTATATAAATGGCCCTAAATAGATAAAAAAAGAAAAATGGCAATAGATTTAAAAAATGTACGGAAAAGAGTATAAATGATCATTATCAGTTTGTTCCTGAAGAGTAAGATGGGGACGACGGTAGCGAAAGAAACCAGACTTGAGATGAACCAGACTCAGCATGGAACCCGTCCTCATTTTAGTACTACCAGAATATCCAGTATATAGCAGGGATGATTTGCAGTCATACAGTGTGCAATGACAAAATAAATTTAGCAGCAGGCAAATGTAAATCACAAGGTGTTTAAAGTTGCACATCAACTGTTTGTGAAATCTTGCTGTGAAGTCTTGGTTAAAAACATCTCTGTCGATTTCTTACTTTAATCCGAGTACACTGTCTGGACCAAAAAAAAAAAAAAGTTAAGGGAAGGGTCTGCATCAAGCAAGAAAAATGACTAACGGGATTTGTAAGGACTGGAATCGGGTCAATCGGATCACTTTTAAAACGTTAAAGGGTTGTGCTGGGCAGTCAACTTTGAGGCAGCAAAAAAAAAAAAAAAAACCTGGGATCAGTCATCTTGGTGAAGTTGCATTAGAAAATAATCATCAGTAGAAATCAATGCTATGTTTAATAGTCAAAGTAAGAGCATTTCCATGTGCACATGTGACGCGTGTGATGAGAATTCTTTTATTTAGAAATAAATAGCCGTTTCCCCAAAAGAAGTTCAGTTGTTAGTGACACTAATCTTTAAAAGGCTTATATTTGCTAGGGAGCATAAAGATTGGACTTTGGACATTGGAAAAAGGTCATGTGGTTTGATGAGTTCAGATTCACCCTATTTCCAGGGTGACTGGCACATCACTTCATGCGCTTCCTTTCTCATCCTGGAAATAGGGTTCATAGTGTCCACTGTACAAGCCTCTGAAGGCAGTGTTATGATCTGGGCCTGCTTCAGTTGGTCAGGTCTAGACTCAAAATGTTATTTATTAGCTGCAAGGCAATTATGGCAAAAATCGACTATTTGAATCAATATTGAGATCACAGATATTTAATATGATAACTATCTGACTCTGGAAACACCATGCATTTATTCAACTTTGAATGAAACAAGCTAGTGTTTTTGACGCTCTAGATGTATACAAAAACACAAAACCACCCTGCTATAAAACATAAAGAAAAAGGATGTGATGGATTTTGAACACAAAATGAGAACATCGATGTGAAAAAGGAACGCAGGACGATGATCATTTAATCTCAGTTTTCTTGTTTTCATAATCGTGAGGAGCCGAAATTGCAATTCAAATTGAAATTGAATGAATTGCTCAGCCCTACCTGAATGAATGTAGCGGATGACCAGATTATCACATCAGCATATTCTTCCAGGCATATTCCAGGACTCAGATTGTGAAAGCATGGTTCTGGGAGCATGAGGAATCACTTTCACACATGAATTTCACACCACATTGCAGGCCATAATCAAAGCTAAAGGCGGTTGAATGAAATATTTGTGTGCGACATTTTTTTATTTATTTATTTATTTTTTGGCAAAGCTGTATACAATTAACCAATAACAGATTGCTGTTGGAAAGGAGACTGTGCAGGGAACTGAGTGAAACCATGGTTGAACATGTCTTATTTTCTGCAAGAGAATAAAGAATTGAGAACTACACATTATTGTCCTGTATGCATCGGAGGTTATGTTTGCTAATTGTTGACACTTTCTGTACGTAAGCTAAAAATACCTCTTTAAAACTTGCTAGGATAGAAATTGCTACTTGCCATGTTTTAAATCGCAGCATTTTGAATAATAACCCCGTCCACTGCTAAATGGCTGAATGCATTATGCTGTGAATAAGCAGATGCATAGTCTCAGCATGGGTAATTTATGTGTTTATCGTTTATGTAAACACAGCACATATATGTTCATGCATATTCAAGCACCACGTTAGGGATCTGACGTTGGGAAATGGATCCCAGGCATATTTGACAAAAGAACCTACCAGGGTAAGGGGAGAACAGTTTAAGCCTTGCTTAATCAGAATGTTTTTTTTTTTTTGGTCCCCATAATGCATAATGGACAATCAGAGGGCAGTTTACAGAGGTGCTGTTCTGAATGGTCAATTACTCATCATTGTCTACTTAAACATACTGGAGTGGGTGTGGAACAGATTGCAGAACTGCTACATTTATTACAGGGCTGAGGCAAACAGAAACCCTTGGAGAGTGGAGTTAGTGCTCTCTGAGCCTCTGGGTAATGTAGTCTATACATCTTAGTGTCATTCCGTATAATTAAGACAAAGTGTTTACCTGCCTGAAATTGAGGCTGCATGATTACGTTTGTCTGACTGCTGGTGTGCTGCTCGAAATGTTAGGTCAAAGCATGACAAGATTGTACCTGTCGAGTGTCAATCAGTTGCTTTGTTTTCTTAAAAGAATACTTTTGTTCATTAAATGTGCAGGGATGAGAAAGTGAGAAAGCGAGTGCTGGGGAGAGAGGAGCTGGATGGAAAATTCCAGAAGGACAACGAATGGCATGGCAGAGGAGAAGATAAGAAGTAGAGAAATGGAGCAGGGTTCAGGGAGAGATTGAGGGCGTGAGAATGAGAGATTGAAAAAAAAAAACCCAAGATAATGGACGGAGAGCAAGAGAGGGAGAGAAATGGGGGATTAGAAAGGGAACACAAGGGAGTATATGAGAGGGAAGGAGACTGAGAGTGTGCATTCAGCTGTAAGATGAGATGTCTGTCCAGTCGGGTGTGAGGAAACCAGGCTTGGCCAATATGTCTTTGATGTAGCTATGTATACATATGCTGTATTTGTATGTATGTATATGTGCATTGAAATGTGTCATTTATGATCATTTCAAATATATTTAGAATTTTCACTTAAGCATACCTGAATGAACACCAGAAACTGGGTCATTCATTCATTCGTTTATTTGTTCAATGCAGTGGATCTGGAGCTAATCCTGAAAACACTAAGCATAATGCAGGAATACATCCATGGCACCAAGCGCACACATTCACTCACACCTAGAGGCGTATATGTAGTATAGCCAAGTCACCTGCTAGCATGTTCTTGGAGGTGGGAGAAAACTGGAAAACTGCGAGGAAACCAGATACATTTCACACATGCAATAGGAGCTCAGGATTAAACCAGGGACCTTGACGCTGTGAGACACCAGTGATACCAGCTGTGACAATGTGCCACCTGTGCTGAAAACAGATTTTTAATATAAAAGATGCCATAGCATATACCTATGTGTCCCAGTCACTTAACATTTTGGTGGTGCTCTTTTGATCTTGCGTTGTCCTTTTTTGAATATTGATGTAACAGCCGTTAATGGAAGTATTTCCTAATTATTTATCCGTTCTTTAGCTTAATCCTGGTCATGATACCAAATCCTGCTGCCTGGAAGCACAGATTGTAAGGAAAAAAGAACACCATGGTCGGATTGGTAGTCCATCACAGGGCACACACCAGCTCATACATCACATCTAGTCTACCTACTGGCACGTTTTTGAGTATTGAGAAAAGGGGGAAAGCCAGGAATTCGTAGGGAAAAAATGTAAAACTCCACCCACAGCTCAAGATTTATCCCTAGACCCTGAGCTTAGCACTGACATTGCCTGCTGTGTCACTGTACTGCCCATCTCTTTTTAGCAAAATTCCCCTAAATTTTGCTAAATATCTGCATGGTTGGAGCAGTGTTTGTAGGATAAGTTAACCAGATGTTCCTGCAAGGTCTATAGTCAGCAAGAGAATTAGAGCAATATGCCAGGTGTTGTTGCAGATGGAAAACCAATCAGAAAATTAATCCATATGCCCAGACTTGTTCACCATTACTATAGCTGCCCAAATCTCATAGTCCTAAACCTTGTTTTTTTTCTTCTTCTTTTTTTTCTGTCTCCTCCCCTCCTCTTTGCTTCATTTCCTATTTCCTTGTGCGGATGCAGGCAGCGGACTGATGGGCAACTCCTCTGCCTCGTTTATGGGGACCTTTCTGGCCAGCAGCCTGGGTTCCTCTCCCTCACACCCACCTCACCCCTCCAGACCTCCGTCCTCCCCCTCTTCTCCCCCATGTCGTGGAGGGCCACACTCCACTGCCTCCCAGATCTGGTTCCCACACTCACATGAAGGTAAGCCGATCTGCTCCCCCACTTGTCCTGTGCATGCATGTATACCACTATATGTATGTTTATGTGTTTGTGTGTGAAAGAGAATGCGACAGGGAGTTTATGTGTTTGGAAAGAGTGTATGCCTGCTGGTTTTCTCATTGAGTTTACAGTCCAAGTAGGACGTTCTGGTTCCCACTGTCTTCAAGGACCCACCCTAGTGGTTTTCCAGATTGTGACAAGAGGGCAAAAGTTCAGCTAAAGAATCTTGTGGTCGTTTGTACACGTCAGCAAGAATGCCATTTCTGCACACACATATACAGACACACATGCAAACATACACACACCCCTCAGGCAGTAAAATGTTACACAGTCCACAGTGGTTGCAGCTGTCATCTGAATGATAGTCTGCCTTTTCCCATCATGCTGTGCCTCTCACTCCTGACCCCAAGCTTTTCCCAGCCAATGGTCTGCTAAAGCTGCGATCCCTTTTCCCTCCACTTCACTCGGAGTCTGTCCACCATTACTTGCAAAGACAGGTGACAGGGGAAAAAAAACTACTGGAAGAACTGCCAAGAAAGATGAAGCAGTTGTCCAGACAAACCAAGGTGCTGGTCAAACCTGGATCAGAGACAGACAGGGTGGAGTCGGCTACATTACAGTGCGCAAAATGCTCATAAACCATTTGGATTTCATCCCTCTGTCATTTGTATAATTATGATCAACATAGTTGTCGAACCTTGGAGTTATGTTAACAACCTACTTGCGTAAAAGCATCTCCCATCAAGTAGAACTCCTTTTAGGAAGCTCAAAATTCATAACTATCCAAAGAACCATTGAGGTTTCACCAGTTTTCCAGTCAGAATTGTCATAGCTTACCTCAATTCTAGAAGTGAACATCAATGAAAAGAGTTTGCCTTTAGATTGGATGATGGTCATCGACTCTAGGGATATCGCTGTGTCAGCTAGTTGGAGTGTGTTGATTTGGAGACATCCTCTGTAAGAATTCTTTGTTAGTGTTTTAAAAAATGATAGCATATCTCATTGGAAGACTTGCGGATGCCCTCAACTTGCTGGGACGACAGGGGTTGAAAACAGTCGCCCTATCTGTGTCAGTCATCTTCTCTGAAGAAATGGCATGTTAATAAAAAAGGCGATGATAGCAGGGACGTTACTAAGAGTAATAAGGATGATTATGAGCAGGATTATTATGATGGGCTATTATCTCTATTGCAGTTTAATTGTGTAGAACACTGAGGGAGCATGATTGAATCCCAGCCCGTCATCAGCTGTGTTCGACTCTCTCCCTCTTTAAGTTAATTGCATATTGTCTTTTCTCCGGTTTCCATCGAAAGCGAGTCATCAAAACGAGGGGCACAATTACCCAGGCTGTCCTCTGCTCCATGGGTGCCTACAGTCTCCCGCCAGCAGCATTGGTGTATGAGTGTGTGTAATTGTCTTTGCCTATTGCCTTTGTAAGGTTTTTTTTTTGAGATGTGAAAGTTTCTTTAAATAGTCCTTTTCTTACATCAATCTTGCATCAGTTTTTTGATGTTGGCACAAATATAAGATTCAGTAATGATATACTAAATATACAAAATCTATTCTAAGGTAGAGTAGATAAAAGCAAAAGGGAGTGCTGTTGTGCTGAATATTAGCACAGTTAGTGATCGACAGGTAGCCAAAAGGTGAAGAGAATAAACATGGAGGTGGTAGACAATCCTGAGGAACTACCAGATTCCCATTTGTTCTCTTTTAGGATATCAGTTAACTTTGGGAGTTCTGGGTTTGAATAGCATATTGAGTAAAATGGAAAGCTAGGGCACTATGTGGGGTGTACAATCCCTTGTTCCTTAACCCAAGTAGTGCCCTTGGACATGGGTTAAAGAGGAATTTGGGACTCAAACTTGTGTTACAAGCTAGAAGCAATTTGGAAGGAGACAAGATCATGATAATTATAAGATGTGTTTTCTTGCTGGAAATGATGTCATGACTGTTTTTGAATGTGAGTTTTGGCAGGCAGCTGCTCTCCCCGCTCTCCAGTACTGCGGGCCGAACCAACCTACTCCTCTGTACACCAATTTTCCACCCATGCTGCAGTCGACAGCTTGTGTAATTAACGATTGTTGGAACACCTGTGATGCGAAGTACTACATATAACTAAACATCCCAGTGGTGTTACACAGTATGTCACCCCATGTGGAATGCCTTTCATCTGGTCAGATTACTTGGGCGGAGCTAAGTGTTGTAATAATAATGCTTCTATCACCTAGACCAGTCAGTCAGGTGCATGTCAAGCTCCAAATCTTGTGTATACATGGATCTGTTTGTATGTTGGTATCCTGGTCCATGTCCTTGTTTAAATGGTGCATATTAATTTGAAGAGTGGAGTGTGCTCTATGAAGGAAACGAAAGATAGAATGGCTGGGAAAGTCTTGGATACAATTATGAGTAAATTGCCTTTTGGTTTTCAAGCTATAGATTATTCATGCTCTCAGGCGGGGGCACTATCAGCATTATATGATTAATCATTGTAGTAAGTAGTTTAGCTTTTTCCCCTAAGTATGAATGTACTTGGTCTGTCATGGACTGGGAGGTGTTTCAGCTTTGTGGCAAGTGTTTCCAGCATACGCTCCAGCACCCCCACAATCCTGATCGGGACGTAACAGTTACTGGAAATTCATTTTGAGTTTGTTAAGCGGTGACATTTTCTGTCCGTTCATGTCTCATTCTCTCACCCTAGACTTTTTCATTTCTTTATTTATTGAGAAATGAATTTCTTTGTTGAAAACTTTTGTCCTTGGCTTAAATGGTCAACAGCATCCTAATTACTAAATCATCATTTCTGAACTTCCATGAGCCTTCCTGGTAATTTCTCAGGAATTGTACTACGCCTGGATCTGTTAGTGCGATCCTCCACTGGCTTATATTTACACTCTTGCTGATACACTACCACGGAAGTCCCTGATACATGTGCATGCATTAAGTTTTTTTTTTGTTTTTTTTTTTTTCAGCTAGTACTGCAATGCTACTCTGTTCTTTTCCTTTTTACTGTCTTTTCCAAGTTGGCAGATTATGACTGTATTAACTTTACAGTAACACATGAAACGAATGTTATAAATAGGCTTATGACATTGCCAGCATGAGGCCTGGCAAATACAGTCTATAAACACAGACTATATTTAATTTTTTTTTTCGAAAAGGGAGAAATGAAACTCTACCAAACGCAGGGAGAAACCTCAGGGCTGGAAGCCTGCTGGCTAGTGTCCAAATTCTGACTTTAACTAAGCCTAGCACAGGGCCTGTCATTTCTTCCATCTTGGGCTCAGCTCGCCCATCTTCCATGGCTCGCACACGGCTCTTGTCAGCTCCCTGCATATTTTCAGTGCCTCTTCCCTATGATTTGTCCCCACCCTTTTCTCTGTCTCCCTTCCTTTCAATTAACAATCGCAGGGAACAATATTTCACGTTTTTCTTCTGTGCCTCGTAAGTGTCGCTCTGTCACGTTTTCTCAATTAGTAGTCTTGACAAGCAGCTCTGCGTGTCCCTCCTGTCCCCCCCTGTCACTCTACTTGCTATCTCTCTATTTCGTCTCAAATGCAATTTACTCTAGCCTATTTACAGTTGAAAGCTTGTATTTGGTGGCATGTGCGGAGATTGGAAAAGGCATAAGCTGTCCACTGGGAAAAAGTGAATTGAATAGGAAAAAAAATAATAATCTAATAAATCATATATATGTACGCACTAGTGCCTGACCAGTATATCATTTCACAGATAGAAATTGGCTAATATTAAAGCAATACACAACGATTAGCATTACTGGAGATCATGCTAATAAAGTACTTTTAACATCTCTTAGTGAAACTGTAGTGAAACTGAAATAATGAATGAAAGGAAGGAATGAAAAAAAAATCATGGTTAGGATGACTTGCCTTTTATGTATGATCTATCTATCTATCTATCTATCTATCTATCTATCTATCTATCTATCTATCTATCTATCTATCTATCTATCTATCTATCCTTTTATGCAATATTTTGTAATACAGATGGTTGCCTGTTTTTTTAAGACATCAAATTTTTCAACATTTCGAAAAACTTTAGATATGAGGAAAATTAGCAAGAAGTAATTAATTAATTTACTTTTGATATTGCAAAAAATATATTCTATACACAAATCATTAAGGATCATGTCATGTCATGTTCCATAAACCAGTCAAATTGATTTTTTGTTTTGTTTTGTTTTTTGTCGAACTTTGAGGCCACGTCAACACCTTGTTGTTTCCCAAATCATTCCTAAATGTTTTTGCAGTGCGGCATTATCCGACCGAACACGTTCACTGCCCTAAGGGAAAACCATCGCTTGGAAGCAGTGTAATTGGTCTGCAACAATGTTCAGCATCAAACATTCCACCGACATTCCACCAGTCCTGGACGTTCTTTCAGTTGAACGTTGTTCAGATGACCAGAATGTCATCAGATTCTGGTACTTGTCAAAGTCACTCAGATTCTTATGCTTGCCCATTTTTCCTGCTTCTAACACATAAACTTAAAAAATGAACTTTTCACTTGCTGCCTTATAGATCACACCCTTTGACAGCTGCCATTGCAGTGAGATAATTTGTTATTCACTTCACAGTCGGTTTTAATATTATAGTTGATCAGCGTATTTTGGCACTAAATGAAAGTTTCTTCTTGGGCTTCCACTGTACTTGAATAATACAGAGGTAAAATGCCCACTGCTAAATGTACACCTACTAGAAGCTCATTCTGTTTCTTTGCTAAGAAGTTTTTGAAAACTTTATTTATACATTGACGGTTATGTGAAATATGAATTAGTTTAAAACATTTTTACATTTCTGCTGTTTATTAGAGTTTATTGAGTAGTGGTACATTTAGGCCCTTAAAATATGTATTGGTGAAAAAGAATGATATCCGTTAAACTCCAATGTGCAAATATGCTCCACTTTGGCCATCCACTGCAATATTAAAACTCCTGATTATCATCATATAGTATGACTGTCCATGTTTTTTAGTTCAGTTAAATTCTTTTTTTCTCCCCAGCCGTGGCAAGGTTTACTTTGTCTGTCGATTCTTTTTCTTGCTGACTGGTGTTAGGGCAAAAGACCTTAAGATTCCATAAATTCCCTCCACAGGTGCTGGGTAGTCTGAACAGGACAGCAAACCTGCTGAATTCAGTCTCCTTTACTGTCTAAAAAACCCTCTCTTCTTTAATCAAGCATGCCAGCTGGCATTGCATTACCAGAGTTAGTGTCAGCACCCGGCAGTAAATATATCCAACATCAGGTGGACTGCAGCTACCTTCTATTCTTGCAGCTCGATTAACAGTTGAATGAGCCTCTTTGCCACCCCACAGCTGCCCACACTCTCTATGCAGTGATGCCCCTGTCCAGCATTGAGCAGTTTCTTGCTATCGGTCAGAGTCAGACTGCAGTGTGAAATTCAGATTACTACCCAAAGTAAGGGAGACATTGCACACACTCAGCAGGGCGTGCTACATTCTAGTATGCCTCTTGCGAAAACTTAATAGAAGTCATGTTTAAACGAATATAATTTTCCTTTAAGTCCTAAACCAATTCTTATTAATGGCAGTGCTCTTTAATGTTGCCAGTCTTTATGGGAGAAAAAAAAAATCTAATCTAAATCTAATAATCATATGTGGCAGTTCCGTCTTCAACCCAGGACTAATTAGCACTGACAAATTCTTTAATGTATCTTTTTTTAATCTCTACATAATAAAATTAAACATCTGTAGACCCTTGTTAAATGGCATGGTTTTGTCATGTAAAAATTAAATCAAAATAAGTCATGTCAGATGTCATGGGTGGAGTGAGTCTGATTAATCCTGAATAAAGATCAGCTGTTTCTGAATATCTTCTTGACATTTTCTTGGTTTCATGTAACTGCTGAGACCATGGTGCATAAAGAGATTAAAAAGCATGGACAGAATTTTATTGGGATTTTATTTGAAGGGTAACAATGTGGAGTGAAGTACAAACAAATTTCCAAAACATCAAATGTGCCATGGAACACCATAAAGGTCATTATTAGCAAAAAAAAAAAAAAAAAAGCCAGGCTCCACAGTGAGATTAGTAGGAATGGTAATGATCATCAAATAATGATGAAAGAACAAGATGAAAATTTATCAGGGAGGCTGCCAGAAAATCTACAGCAGTGTTAAAGGAGCTGCAGGAATATAGGACAAGTACTGTTCACTCCCTATATGTGCCAGTACTCTCTAATGTCTTCATCTAGGACTGGGGCTCTAGTCAAGACACAGGCAATCATCAGTAGCTCCAAATACCAACCTATTATGTTACAAAATCTGAAGGTCTTTTCTATGCAGCTGGGAAAAAAAAAAATCACCTTTCAACATCATAATGACCAAAAAAAAAAAAAAGAAAAGCTGACTTGAACAAAGGAATGGCGTGAGAAGTTGGTCAATGTTTTGTAACGTCCCGGTCAGATCCCAGATCTAAATCCTATTGAAAAACTGTAGAATAAATTAATGTGGGTTGCGTAAAGGAAAGCCCCGTGCAAATTTCATCAATCTGGAGAATTTTGCAAAAGAAATGGGCAATAAAATTGCAAAAGCCAAATCAAGATGTGGTAAGTTGGTAAACACCAAGTGTCTTGGAAGCAAAACTTGCTTTAACACAGTATTAGCTAAGAGATGTGCATAGTTTCTTAACCAGAGTTTTGCAAAATAACACATTAACAACAAGGAGAAAATGACCCTATATTTTACTCTCTATTGCAGTAAACTTCAATAAGCTATATCACGGTCTTCATCTCTGAACATCTCTGAGTCTGTATATATGGCTAGTCGCTTTCAAACAGAAATAAGAAAAAATGTATCATCCCAACTGGGTGTTCCTGTTTCTTTTCACAGCAATTGCTATCCAATAAAATGCCATTAAAGAAAGGAATGCATGAATTAAAAACTTTTAATTATGTATTTTAAATTATATCACATTATAGTGCATTCACTGATGTTTCTGGCAGGCGATCCGATCATGGCTCCGGCATACTGAGAAAACCTTCTACACTGGCGGCATCCAAGCACTAGTAAAATGCAGGGATATGTGCATTAATGCAGCAGGGGTTTATATAGAGAAATTAAGGTACTTTTTAGTCTAATAGCTGTGTTCTGTTATTCTGCACAATCAAAAGTCCCACTTTGACTTGAACACCCCTTATACTTCTAAATTATCAACGTTATGTTGGAGGATAAAGGTATAATGAACATTCTTTCTGTTCTTTTTCCCCTCCACTTGGTATTCTTCATGCAATAACAGTGAATATGAGGTACTGCTGTCTTGGCCAAAGCTATTTTTGGACCTAATGGGTGATGGAGATTTATGGAGGAATGGATTAACTGGGTTAATTATCTGCCTTTGTCACGCATCTGGTGAATTAGAAATCGTCTGCTTTTAAAATTTTGCCTCAGTTTGCAATATAATTGATCTGAAATACAGTAAGATCAGATTGTACAGACTTCTCAATTTTTCCTTCTTAAATGATGGCATTTGACATTGAATGGTACCTGCAGAATGTGAACATTATATTTTATTTGAACGATTTTTTTGAGAAAGCCATGTTTCTTTCTTCTTTAAAAGTTTAACTATGCTTTGAAGGAGAGATCTGTGCGATTTTGCTCTAAATGCTGAATTTGTTGGGGTACACAGGTTGAAAAATCCAGGGACCTACCTTGTTTAACTTTTTCCTTTGGCTTCTTAGAAAGCTTGATACGTCTCCAAAGGCTGTTTTTACTTACTTATTTATTTATTTATTTATTTATTTATTTTATATTATTTATCTTTCCTAGTTCTATAATGGTTGTCTGAATGCATTGAACAGAACTGATTTCACTGAAGTCCAGCATCAAACAAGGGGTTCATTGTCCCACATTTTAAGCACATTCAAAGTGAAAGCGAGCAGCAGTATCAAGGGTTTGTTTGCCTGGAGTTTGAGTGTTCTCCCTGTGCTTAGTGGGTTCCTCCTGGTTCTCCGGTTACCTCCTACAGTCCAAAGACATGCAGAGTTAGCTAACTGGCATTTCCAAATAGCCTGTAGTGTGTGTGTGTGTGTGTGTGTGTGTGTGTGTGTGTGTGTGTGTGTGTGTGTGTGTGTGCATGCTTTTGCCCTGCAATTGGTTGGCACCCCATCCAGGCCTTGTGCCCCAAGTCCCCGTTGATAGATTCCAGACCTCCCGCAATCCTGTGCGCAATAAGTGGTACACAGAATGATTGAGTGAGAGTACAGAGTGAAAACAAAGACATGAGAGACATACACAATCTTTATCAAATGACCAAAGATTATGGCGCTAAATGCCACAGGTTTTGCAAAGCTGTGATGAGATACTTGGCATAAATAGATTCAAACATTTTGTTCGTTGACAACATCATCTTCCCCATCAATAGTGAGTCAGAGAGAATAGCTCAGTGAGAAGTATGTGTTTGGGACATAGTTCCAGTAAGATATTTTCTTATGTTTTTTGCATTAAAAAACAAGGGATGGAAATATATACGACATCTGATACTTGTAGGTAATTTTGTATGAATCACACTTGCTATAATAAATGAATGAAAGGATTAAATTATGACCAGAATTTAGCAGCTAATGGAAAGCATACACTGCATACACATTTTTTCCTTTTATGCCCAGTAATCTTTGTTTACATTTTCTTCCTTGATCTGCTTGACTTACTCGTTATCTCTTTATGTTGTCTTCTTTTTGCTCTCTGTCCTTTCCACTCTTCTTACTTTTCTCTTAGCAGCCCCAGGGTACCCACGCTTTTCAGGAAGTCTGGCCCACACATTCCTTCCCATAAGTCATTTGGATCACCATGCCAACAGTGGGGTTCTCTATGGTCAACACCATTTCTATGAAACCCAAAAAGGTGTGTAAAGCATCTAACATACTTTTTATTGTAGCATATCCTTCATTTGTTGTTCTTCTGTTTTTACGTCCAAATATATACACCAATTCTTAATCATCAGCACCAATGAAATACTATTTTAGCACTGTGATGCCCTGAATTATTAACTTTTCTGTTTTATCATTCCCCTAGAAAACTTCTACTTAAGAAGCCTTCCATCCCAACCCTCACTTATCTCAGCCAATCACAGCATTCCACCTATGTCAAGGACAGAGCCAGGGAATACCCAGGGCTCTTGCAGTATGGACACAAGAAGTGTTGTGAACTTACACAAGGGTCTTAAGGAAGCCAGTATAGACAAAGGTATGGTCTCAGGTACAAAGGACAAAGAAAGGCCCAGCAGTAAGCATGAACCTAAAGATCGCCACTCCCACCACCAACATCCGCAGCCCCAGCATCTCCACTCACATCAGCCTCAACACCATTCTCAGCACCCTGCCAGTATGGACAACATGAATGGCATGGAGAGGCATAAGGCATCCTTACTTATGGAGTACAAGGACCATTCTCAGAGCATGGGGAAGCCTCTAAGTGCCTGTCTACTCAATGGGAAGTTGCAGAATGCAGACTCTCGGGCTGGAGTTGGGTCCAAAGGATCCATGGCCAGCTGTGGAGGAGAGAGCATGGGTAGGGGTACTGGAGATTCAACAAATGCACAAGCTAGACACATGGGTAACAGCAGTACTGGACGCTGCACAAAAGAAGCTGTGAGTGGGGAGATGAGGATCAGTGAGCAGCCTCATCTCGACTGTGTGGAGAGGGGTCAGGTGCTACACCAGTCTTTATCTTACTCTGTGCCTCCTCCTTTGCCTGTGGGTTCAGCAACTAGTGGGGGACATCCAGGCAGCTTTCACTGTTTACAGATACATCCTAGCCATCCACATCACACCCAACACCCACACCACAGCCACCATTCCCACCATCACTCAGATTTTTTCTGCCCTCCCCCTCCTGGACCGATAACTAATTCTTCCTTACATGAAAAAGGAGTTGGCAGTGGAGGATCAAGAGAACCCAAAGCAACCAGACCCACATTTGTACCATCTGTAGGCCACCTTGGGGAGAAAGCTGGAGGCCTCTTTCAAATGGGAAATCCTGAATGCCAGGTGGTGGCTGGTGGGGGAAACGGTACCAAAGAAAAGGCCATGGAAAAAGTAGGTGGGGGTGTGGGGCACCCAGGGAACTGGCAAGGAACAGGAAAACAACAGGAGCACCAACAGCAACAGCAGCAACCTCCACCACAAAAGCAGCATCCCTACAGAAAAGCAGAAAAAGCCCCTGATTGGATGCACAACAATGATCATCACTTACAACAACAGCAGCAACAGAACCATCCTCAGCAGCATCAGACTGTGCGCTCTCATAGTGCAGACTGCATCAATGGCATGGACACAGAGGTCTTTAGATCTACTCTGACACAGGAGCCCAAAAATGGCCATCTGTTAACTCATCTTAGTAGTGTTAACACACAGTCCTATAGGGATTGCTCACATTCTGGGTCAACTCCTAGCCCCTCACCCCTAGCTAAGACGGTGTCTCAACAAGGGCCTGGTTCTGGAGGTGGGAGCTGCTCAATGCAGAGAGAAGGTCAAAAGGTTGCCCGTATCCGCCACCAGCAGCATGGTAGAACAGGTTCAGGTGGTCCCTCAGCAGAGCTGAGTCAGACCAATAGCAGTCAAGAGATAAAGCGGAAAATGGACATGTCTCCATACGGTTATAATAATGGACATCACAATTCACATCAGCAATCACCTGTGCCACCATGGGCAATGCACCCCCATCATGTCCATCTGGAAGATGATCAGCACAGGGCTTATATGGAGTCTGTCAGTGGAACTGCCAGTAGTAGGCAGCAGCCTCATCAACAACAGTCAGCTAGAATCGGCCCCCCACCAGCTCCTGCACAGAACCAGCAGGAGGTTTTGGGGCCACAGGGAGAAGGTAGTGCCATGAAAAATCTTCTGAAGTATAGTAACCAGCAACAGCCTCTTCTTCTGTCCCAGAAAACCCCATTTGGAGGATTAGGAAACCTCAAAACGGGACCCAACAGCACCAACTGCACCTTGCAGACTGGTAAAACAACCCTGCCTTCCAGGAAGGTCATAAATGAAAATGAACGGCATGATTGTGGAGGACGGAGCAGGGAGATGGGGGAATTGGCTCATGGGGAGGGGGAAGTGCGGCAACCACCGGTGGGTATCGCAGTTGCTGTGGCACGGCAGAAAGAACCAACCTGCAGACCTCCTGACAACCATCCAAGCAGCTGCCAGGGGCGGGTCCACTCTGGCATGAAGGGTAAGCACAACTTTTAACCTCTTAGACACTAAATAAACAAATAGAAAATCAAGCATTCCTGCTTGTTTGTGTGTGACCTCTGGAAGACCTTTCTGCTGAAAAATAAACAACTTGCCTTTCAAGGCCTAAAGTGGAAACAGTTTTTCCTGCTGCTTGTTGAAATGCTTGGACAGGGAAAGAGAACGCATACAGAGGCTGCCGTGCAGCTGTTACTTCACAGACTGTTTTGATTATTGAAAAGACACCATCTCAGCTATCTCTGTTAGAGAAAGAGCCCTGAAATGAAATGTAAATTTTTTTAGGTCCTTCACGACCCATGTATGCCGCAGACTCGTCCAGAGAGGATGACAGGAAGAGAATGAGTGGGGAGCACCTAGGGGTTAGTGGGGGTCATCCATGCCTGGATAGAGAGCGTGAAACATTTATCAGGTAAATTATCTAAATGTTACACAAGGTCTCTTTCACACAATATACACTTTTTGAAATAACTTGCATTGTTTCTGACCTTCAACCTCTGTTCATCTGCATTTTAAGGGACAACAAGGAAAGGGTAGAATTTGCAAGGATCCATCCCTCTAACAGTTGCCGCAGTGACCTCCCCTCCCATCTAATGGTGCCTGGTGGCACTTCCCTTCAATCGGGCCAGTTGGGAGACCCTGCTGCACATGCCCACTCTGCGCACCACCACTGGATGCCCCGCACAGCAAGTCCATCCCTCTGGATGACAGGTCATTCCTATGGTGTGTAATAGAAATAAATAGTTGTAGGAATCAGGAAGGGAAATTAGACATGAACTTCCATGAAAGTTTTAATTCTTCTTCTTCTTCTTCTTATTATTATTGCATTATGCCTTCATAGCTTGTAATAATAATTCTGAGAGCTATATAAGAATACATTGTGTACTGTACCATATGGTGCCATGTCTCATGTCCATGTCTATATATTACATATATATATGCATAGTATTTACAATTTGACATTGTAAATACTATGCATATATATATGTAATACATATAATACATATGTAAATACTATATAGCATACTGTGTTTTAAAATTTTTCTCCTATATTTCTATTACTCAGGTATAAGTCACTCCAGTCTCCACCAGAATCTTCCACCAGGCTTCTCTGCAACTATGCCTGCACCCCTTCAGCCTGTACTACCCCTGCCCCAGGACCCTTCTGCCCAGCTGGTGGTTTTACCCACTGAGCATACTGCCCATCCAGCCACACATCACTTAGGTATGCTGAAGTTTGTCTGCACTGTACTAATTTTTCTCTGTTTCGCTTTATTCCCTGTTTTTCCACTATCATTTGTCTGTTTTATTTTTGGCTACTACACTGCAGTTTTTCTGTGCTTGGCCTTGTTAATCTTCCAACAGAGACTAATTTAGGTTTAAAGACACCTAGAGACTGACTATAGATAACTGTAATGCACACAAGAAGTTAGCTATGTACGTGAATGTGGCCAATAGGCAAAACCATTGTGCATGACTCTCTAAAATTCAGCTATTTCCTATAGGCTTCCCACCCCCATCTCCACAGGGATGGCCTGCTGCTTTGTCAGGATGCTCTTCCTGTTCCCAGGTCTATACATAGAGACTGCTTCTGTGATAGCACACATAAAGTTTCTCTAGGCCTTCTAGTCCACATGTGCCCCTTTGCTGCAAACAGGCTGTGAAATTTAATTAGCTCTTCATCCTTGACAGAGCTCGCTTCCTTCCTCTCTCTGTTGGAGTCTAAGCAAAGTCGGGAAGCGCATCCACAAAAGTCTTCCCGTGAGTAACATTAGCCAAGCCGGGTTAACATTTCAGAACAAGGTCCATGGTGCATCTGGGTGGGTGGGGATTGGGGGTGGAGGTCTTGAGCTGGAAGGGTTAGCTTGAATGTGTAAGATTTTATAAGAGCTGTGTGAAATATGGGAAAGGAAGATCAACAACAGGCCTTGAGAGCTATAAAGTTTGTCTAAGTAAGCCATGCTCAGCTGTTGCTGACCCGCAGCATGCACACTAGCTAAGTTTCTCAGACCTTAGCAGAACTGCTCTAGCAGCAGTACAAACATGGGAACTGGGAGAGTTCTTGCATTATATGCTTCCAAAAAGACCGACCATGTATCTTGGTGGGAGGATATTTTTAAGGAACACACCTATTTTCTTATCCCAGACTAGCCAAGTTAACGCTAAATCTCAGGCTGGTCTGAAGCAAATGTCTCCATGCTGTGCATCATCATCATCATCAATCATCAGCACTATTATCATCATAAAATAACATGTTTCTCAAAGATTCTAAAAACAGATTTGGAGCAATGTGTATTATATATGTGTCAGCATGTATGTGCGAGAGAATGTGGGAGTATTCTGTTTGGTTTAACAGTCTTGCTGCAGTGCCCTTAATGTAGGCTGTGGTACAATAAGAGAGCACTGTATTTGTGTTTGTGTCTCTGTGAGCAGGTACTTGTATAAGTGAATTTGACATTGTTGATTGATTTCTGTATATACCAAAATAAAATTATTGCTAAAAATTTTACTCCCCCTTTCTTTCGTGTCTATTAGATGTGATGGAACAGCCAGGTCTGTGGCCCCCAGTGTACAGGGCCCGGGGGCCTCCCTCCCACATGCAGCATCCTGCTGTGTACTCTCGCTCCCAGTTTCTACGGCAACAAGAACTGTATGCACTCCAGCAACATCAGCAGCTGCAGCATCAGCAACATCCCGGCCATCAGCAACCGCCTCAACCACCACAGCAACACAGAGGAGCACACAGTATAGACCCTCAGCACAGAAATCCTCATAACCAGGCATGTTTTTACAGGTTTACCATGTCATGATAAAAATGCATAGCAAATGGACGAAAGTGAAATGAATGATAATATATAAATCCTTTTTTTTTCACAAACATTTCTGTTGCATTTAATGGAAAATGGACACTCTTCATAAAAACTATGCTAATACAACATACAGTAGGATAAATTCATCGTCATATACTGCAAATTGTGGGTAGGATACTGTGAGATGAATGTTTCTGTTCTTTTGATACTAATTTGCAACTCTTAATTTAAGATGCAGAAGAAACCTGAGGACCATGGAGCATGTGGCATGGAGTTGCAGGACATTCTGTCTGAGCCCAGGAACCCCAAAGCTACCAAGTCTTATACCTATGGTTCTTCAAATCGGGCTTCATCACCTCCCAGGGCCTCTACTGCACACATGTCACCCTGCTGTCAGTCGCCATGTATGCATCCTCATCCGAAAAGCACACCCTCTACCCCCTGCCCTGTCCCGAGTCCTGCCGCTACTGTCCCCTGCTCCCCTGCTATCAGTCCTGCCCCATCACAATTACCCAATATTGCAGAACCTCAGGACAAGAGAGCAAAGGGGCAACCGCCACAAGATTACCCCCAGTCTATGGAACCAGGTAAGACTCAAGTCTCAATTTCGTATTGTTTCATGCAGGTATACAACTTGAAACTATTGAACTTGACAAGTGAAGCTGACAGGATCTGGCTTCAGAACCTTTTTTGTGTGCATCTGTTGGGCCTGACTAGACTAGAGGTTGTGCTGACAAGTAGTTTTGCCTGACTTGATGTCAGCCTTAGAGACCTTTTGGAATTTGTATTGTTGAATTTTAAAGAAAACACGTCAAACCAGTCTTTGTAC
The DNA here is from genome assembly GCA_011419295.1 of Clarias macrocephalus. Lineage (NCBI taxonomy): Eukaryota > Metazoa > Chordata > Actinopteri > Siluriformes > Clariidae > Clarias > Clarias macrocephalus. Next base: position 92,539 of record JAAGKR010001520.1, on the reverse strand, counting down.
GCCCACCTTCATGTCTTTTCTTCTGAAGCATAAGTGACTCCAGTCGTTCACTCTACAAATCAAGAACACCATATGCAGATCGTTATCCACACTGAGCTACTCAACACTCATGCAGGAACAATCTGGCTGCTTTTAGAATCTGTGGCTCTGTGTGGGTGGCTGCATTGGCAAGCGCACGATTGATGCAAGCTGCGGAAAATGGCCGGCAGCTCGTCTTCCAAGTCTTGCCACCTTAGTAATGACGAGAATCACTTTGTGCAGAGACCCTACTTCAACTAACCCCCTCTTTGTCCACAACTTTTTCATTATCATTAACACCTCACTAAGTGCTTTAATGTGTCAGATGATATTAACGTGCCAGAGCAGTTGAAGAAATGCAGCACGGCTCTACTTCAGAGCTTCTCCCCAGCAGTTCTGCAGATGCCTAGTGTGGCAATGATCAGCTCAGCAAATTTAAGCAGATGTCTTCCTTCCCTGGCTTCTCTCACAGCATTCAGCATGTATGATAAGCAGTGTACTCTGTTTAGAGTGATGAATTGTTGAATTTTTTTTTCCCCCACAGATCTTCCACCTGAATACACCTATCCTGCAATCGCCATGGGATACAGAGGGGGGCCTTCCCCACAGGATGTACAACTAGCTGAGCCAGCTGAGCTGGAAGCCATTCCAGTTGAGCCTGTTGAGCATGCTCCAGGCCCTATGTCCAGTATTGGGGAGGGGCCTGAGTGCCATGCAATAGTAAGGCCCATTAACGAGTCCCAGTTGCCAGTGGAGCAGAAGAATGAGGAAGATCTGGCAGAAGAACAGGTACGAGGTGCACTGGAGCAGAGTGCAGATCCGGATCCAGTGGACTGCTGTGTGCCTGTGGAGCATGAACAAGCACAGGAAGAAGCCACGATGCTCATTTGCCACCCTGAAGAGGTGTCGGCCTGTGAAGCAGCACCTTGTCCTGGTGGCTGGTTGGTAGAGGAACCAATACATAAGGACTCTACCTTAATTTGTCAGGCGGAAGGTGGCCTTCTTGAACAGGACAGTATTGTTTCTGAGCTGAAACCCCCGACAGCACCAGCTTTAGAGCATCCATGTGGTTCAGTTAATCCAGTTGACCTCCAAACCAGCACAGCCCCTGAGGTAGTGGCAGACGAAAACAAAAAAGAAGCTCAGGAGCAAGACTGTTTGCAGATCCTTTCTTCTCCTTCATCTCCTATCAGTGCCGCTCCCTTCCCACAGCCAATTGTGCCAAGTTACTGGAGCCTGGAGCTCCTGATTGCTGCTGCCTTCTGCGGAGACTGCCCTCCCCCGTCCCCACCTGCTTCCAACACTTCTCAGGGCTGTTCTGGCCCCTTCTATGCCAGTACATATGGCATGGAGCTCCTTAGTGAGTTGGCTGATCTGAAACGCCAACAGGAACACCACAGTGCAGACAAAAGTGAAGGTGAGCTCTAGCAAGCAAAAAGTCGAGCTACAAAACAAGCTAGTAAAGTACCTTACAAAAAGTCCAAAAATAAACCACCTGAGGAAAAGAGAAACAAGAGGGTTGTTTAGGGGGCAGGGTTACATTTCTTGTTCTTAAGGGCTTAAAGTCCCAGGAGAGAGCTGAAACAGGCTGGGTTACTGCTGCTACCTTTTGTCTTGAGGAACAAACTTCTATGCCTTGTTTCTGCAAACTAATTTGATCCATAACACTTTTCACAAAATAAAGCAAATCTGTTCTTTGTTTCTCATTTCTGACATTGCTTAAACCTGCTAACATCGTTAAGGCAAATCAGCCAATTAGCAAATTGGTCTAAAATGCTTTAGAGCTATTGAAATACTTATTTAATCACTTGATTTAGATAGAGACATATGCATAATACTCCTACTCTTGCAAATCAAACTTTAAATGAAACCATCTGCTGCTTCATTAAACAATAAAATGAACCCAGCTCCTGACTCACATAGCAAACCCCATTGTTTGGAGGTTTCGGACCCCAGTTTCCTTAGAACTCAATAGTAATCCTTTTCCTTTCCTGACACAGGACAAGAACAGCCAATATTTGACCTCCAGAGTCTCGCTACTTTGGCAGTGGCTCGAGCCCTGGAGTTTGACTCCAAGGCAAACAGCATGACGGATCCTGAGAAGCATTGTCCAGCTAAAAGGATCCTCAACCTGCGGCGGAAATGCAATTGGACCCCTCGTCATGAGCCCGTAATTAACATTGTCCTTATACCTGTTAATTCATGTTTGTGCACTTTATTTAGCACTGATGCTTTATTTACTATTGTGCACTTTGCTTAGCATTGATGTACTGCTGCTCTGTAGGTGTGCCCTGTGAAGGGTGCTATGGATGTTATAGACAGTCAAGAACTGGCGATGCGTGTGAGGCTGGCAGATTTGCAACGGCGCTATAAGGAGAAGCAGAAGGAGTTAGTCAAGCTGCAGAGGAAGCACGACCACCAGTAAGGATTCGCCGTCTAACAAATTCTCTTAAAGGAATTTACAGTCACATAACCAAGCAGTGTTCACATAAAATCTAGCCTGAATAAAATGCTTGACCACACATCGCCTTTGTCTTTTTCAACAGGAAAGAAGAAACTCCTCGAAGTCCTGCACGTCGGGGCCCAGGCCGACCAAGAAAGCGGAAGTCAACAGGTCTAGGGCCCGTGGCTCCCCCCGAGCCACAAAAGAAAGTCAGGTAAGCAATCTCTCATCCTACGTCCATAGCATATGCACACTTTTAGATAAGCCCCTCATCTTGTAGACCACATGTCGTACTATAAACAGGAAACAGAGGAGCTCATCTGACCTTTTTGAGGAAGTCCATTTCAGTTTTATTATAGCTAGTAAAGACTATGTTTCACATCATCCTGGGTGTTGTGGGGGTTTAAAGTAAATAAGTAAGCTTTCTGTCATTTTTTCCCCCAATTAACCTTTTTTTTTTTTTTTACTCATGATTATAATAGGACCCTGGCTTTCTAAATCCAGCAATGTGGTAGAACCCTGATCCTTACCAGTGTCATGGATTCTGACTATATTACATGCACCTGGTTTCTGTTTATAGTGCATGTTCTAAAAGCAGAACTTCACTTTAATCTGATGCAGATATTTAACATTTTTTATATAGGTAGTAATGTGTGGATAGACTCTTGCTGCATGTTTTTTTTATACCTGTGAACTGGAGATTATAAAAAGCCATAGTGGCCATCGTGGAACCTTGTTTTTAGACATCCGCTCTGTCTGTGGCTTATTGGCTTACTAGTCGTTCTGTCTCTCTCTCTCTCTCTCTCTCTCTCTCTCTCTCTCTCTCTCTCTCTCTCTCTCTGTCATTCTGTCTCTCTAGCTCTTGGTCTTTCTTGCTCTTACTCTCTGGACCTCTGGGCAGTCTTCCATTGTGTTCCCAGCTGTCCTGCTGCTGTGTCACCTCCGTTCTGTTTCCGCACTTGTAGTCATGTCCCCACGCTGGCCGCGACATGATGCTGCATGACAGTGGCACTCAGATGCATGGGCAGTTAGCCAGAATCCCTTTAGCACATGCTAGGAAAGTGTGTGTGTGTATGTTAATGACTGGCATGTCTTTCTCCAGTCAACAACAAAAAAAAAACAGCCAGAATCTTTAACATGAAAACACATTGTTCCACACTGTTCCTTAATGTTATCAGTTTTTCATGAAATTCCTTTAAGGTGGTAACTTACATAATGATTACTTTTCCTCTATCTTTCTCCTGAACATAATACAAAATCTGATTTCGTATATTATGATACAAAAATCATAATATACTCTACAAAAGTAGAGTATGTGTAGAGAGTGTGTAGAAGCATCAGCTGTGTGTGTCCATGTGTGTATGTTATTTATTTCACCAACAGACACCTTAACTCAAGATCTGTGTGTGTGTGTGTGTGTGTGTGTGTGTGTGTGTGTGTGTGTGTGTGTGTGTGTGTGTGTGTTTGAGACAGAGAGAGAGCGAGAGAGAGAAAAGAATGAGTGCAACTCCCTGATAATCAGTTCTGTTTAATTAGATGCTGTGAGAGCTCCCAATAGGGAGGGGCTCTGTCACATCATGTTTGTCATCGCGTGGTGCAGCAGAACTTGCCTCGTGGGGAAAACACACACCACTGCAGCTTCTGTCCCTAGCTTGTCAATCATGCTGCCCCAGGGCACAGCATCACATACGCAACCACGCATGGACACACATGCACAAACGTTTAGCACAAATACAAATGGACACGCAGACAGTACGCTGTAAAAAACACACTTGCTCTAATTCTGTTATGTAAGAAGCAGGACATGGGGGAGAAAAATGTCAATGAGGTTTCCCTCTTTTGCACCGAGGGCTCCGCTTGCGCTTCACATTAAGCTCCCAGTAACAAATGGCACAGCCAAGGGAGGAGGGAGGTTAATCTCTTTGTTTGAGTGCAGCCTGCCACACGTTTCTGTGCTTCTTTGGGCATGTTGCCAGGGAAATGCAAGGGCATTCTCTCTCTGTAAGACAGAAGTGCCATGGCGCTGATATGGAAATGCAGCCCAGATGCTGTAATGCTCAGAGGCAGAATAGTACAATTGTCACATTTATTCACCCAGTGTGCAAATGTTGTGTTATTAAAACCTGTGGCATTGTTTAAATGACAGGACCGTGGGGGTGGTGCTGCTGACGGAGGAGTCGGGAAGAGGAGGCGGGGATTTGATGAAGAAGAAGAGGCTGTCCAATCGGAGCTTTGGCCGCCTTGGAGCTGTTCAGGTTACTGTCCCTTCCTCAGTGGCTTCATCATGTCATTTATCCATTACTGATCTTTATTCCTGCATGCCTCAGGCACTTCCTTAAGTGAGTATGGCTCACTTAACATTATGTACCTGCATTTTTTTTTCTTTCTATCTTCCAGGTGAAGATGCAATCCACTCAGAAGACCAGCCTCCATGAGCACCATATGGCACAGCTGAAGTCCAAACCCGGGGTCAGTAGAACCATGCAGGACAGTGAAACCATGGGGTCTGTTCACTTGTACACTTCTCAGCGCAGCCCGAAAGCGGATTCCAGACACTCTAACATGGCAGCCAACGAGTCTGAAGGCCAAAGTGACACAGGTCAAACACAGTCACTGTCGAAATGCTGCTCATACGTGTGAATTTGGTGATAGTTGCCATATTTCTCACTCTGTCGTTGTGTACAGGCAGTGGAGACAGCGGCACTCAGGAGAGCTGGAAGGGCCTGAGGAATAGTAAGAAGAAGAGCGAGGCAGCTTTAAATCGAGCATCAGCCAGTGTGCAGCAGCCCCGGGCCAGAGGACAGGATGCGACAGAGGACGGGGAAACGTTTGCAGAGGATACAGAGTCCTCAGAGCAAGGTGAGTCTGACCTATTTAAACATCCGTCTCTGATTAAAACCCCGGGAATATCCTTTTTACACACGCTGGTGTGAAAAAAATTATATTTTGATTATCTGACATAATCTGATATTGATATAATCTGATTATTTTATATGGATCGGCACAGACATTGAAGCTTTATGATCTGAATTGTGAAAACCAAGTATCAGTACTGTACGGTGCATGCAGTTAAGAAATTCTCTGAGTTAGTGTGCCCCCGGTGGTCATGTGAGGAGATGTTAATTTGTTAATGCTGACAAGTGAAAGACAAGAGTGTGTGAGATTGTATGCGCAGAGGTGAGTGAGAGGGTGTTGATGAATGGCTTGTAAATGACAAGAGTGTCTGGGGGTGTGCGGACACCTGACACCTCTCACTCCAGCCTCTCGCTGGCAGACACGCAGCTACAGCTGCAGCCTGCTGTCTCATACGACAGCTCAGCAGCTGACTGAGCATTAACACCTACTGCTACACGCACACACACACACACACACACACACACACACACACATCAACACACTTACAAACACACACACACACGCACCCATACAGATACCGCACAGACGACACATAATTAATGCGGAGAGGTTGATGACTCCTGTGTCAAAAAATGTCTGACGCTCTGTGAAACTACAGTCTCATTGTGACTCACCTTCTGCTGCTATGGATCCCATATGGATGCACTAAAAATTGACACTTCGTGGAAACTTTTTTGTGAAATATTCCATCGCTTAAAATGGATCTCAACTGGTTAGTGTAGATTTGTACATTCTAAGAACTCCTGCCGCGATCATAAAGACCTAGTCCTACAGTATGCTCATCCCTGGATACCTTATAACAGGATCTAATATCACATTTGCCATAGGAATGAAATTGGACTGCATGTGTCTAGATTGAGTTTGGAGTCATGTGAAAAATATGATGTATATTTGTATCATGTTGTAGTAAAGCTGCTTGCAAAATCATGCTTTCATTGCTGTTTATTCTACAGAAGAGGAGGAAGCAGAGAGCAGTTACAACAACGATGCATGCCATACCATCAAAATCCCACCCTCCAAGGAGCTCCCATCGAGCTCCATCCTAAAAGACCCCTCCCCTTCCTCTGTTGTAAAACTCGAGGTCAATCAGAAGGCGAAGAATAAAAGAGAACGGCAGGAGCTGTACGGTGAGTCCAAAACTCCCAAAAACATAGTTTAATCATTCTTTGTATTTTGCGTTCCTCTAATCAATGGGTCCCTGCAGGTTCCCAGCTACGGTCAAATACAGAAGGTGAGGTGAAAATAAAAAAGAAAAGGCCGCACTGCAGGTCAGCACCGAACAACGCAGCTAAGACCTTGGGCGTGAGGAGGAGACCAGGTCGTCCCAGACTGCAGGAAAAGCTGTGGGCTGGTCACTATCGTAAACCCGCAGGCCTCTTGTCCTTCTCCACCACCAGCGAGAGGCTGAGGAGAGCCACGCGGAAGAGCTCCATGCTCCGTGGAGTCCTCGGCAAGGTGAGCACAGAACAGAAAGTTCATTCAGGATGAAGTTACATATCGATGAGCCACGCTTTACTCTTTTTCATCAGCAATAGCGAATCCAAGCAGAGCCCAAGAGGTTCCAAGTAGAGTCCTTGTAGAAAACCAGAACCTGTACGCATCTAAAAGAGTAACATTATTGTTCTTTTCAAATGCATGAGTTATGCAGGTTAGTATTATCCTGTCAATATACTAGTGACAAAATGTACATGAAATAAGATGCTTTTTTTCTCTAAAGCATGTTTCAAACATTGAGTCATTTTACTAGCTGGTGATACTATGTTTCTTCAAACTGTCTCTATTGTGAATCAAAGGCGTGCACAAGCTTTTATAGAGCTAACATCTGCTCTTGGACATCAAACAGGTTTTCCATCACTATGAGCAAACAGTGATACTATCTGTTTATTGTTTCACATATCTGTATTAATATTCAAATTCTAGTGGGAGTGGCCCTAGTGGGAAAGTGCTTTCCTTTTAGAGATGTATGAAACTCATCACTGTGCCCCTGGAAACACTGGAAAACCTAGGAATACCCGGAATCTGTTTCCAAGAACTTTGGATAAATGGGTTGCTTAACTTTGGCGACTTTGGGGTCTCTCTTTTTTTCATCACTTTCTTTAATTCCGCAGACGAAAAGTTGTTGGTCAGCTGTGGTCCAGTCTGCTCAGAATGATGACAACTGTAAACGGAGGACCAGGTTTAGACAGGTACATACTGTACACACAAGATAACATATTCCCAGTGAAACAAGATTTTTCTTTATTTATTGTGGTAAACGTGCTGCTTTTTCTCAGCAGTAGTGACTTGTTATTACTAAAACCCAGGACAGCTCGTGTGCACAATAAAAACTGACATGAGACTCCATTGTTATAATTATGATGCATTGATTTCAAAGATGTGAATTTGACGTTGTCTGTTCCCCCTTATTTTGTGGTTCACTGTATTTGTGTGTGTGGTTTTCTTTTTTTTTTCCTTTCTGGTCCGTGTGGTGTAGTCTAAAGGGCGCGCAGTCAGTCGTCTGTTGGAGAGCTTCGCAGCAGACGACGGTTTCCAGCTGGGTGGAGACAGCAGCTTCTCGGATGAGGATGAGGAGAACTCTTCGTCAAGTACCAGAAGTTGTCCAGGTAACTTTCACCCTGCAGAACAAAAAATCTGTTAAGCTCTTAAAAGACTGGCGGATTTCCATCGATTAAACATATGTATGAGATTTGCTCAGGGCGTAGACACCAGGTGTCGGCACACACCTACAACATGGGGAGAAATCCCTCACAAAACAAAGAACTACATTTACAAATAGCTGCCTTATTGTATTTTTCCACCATCTGTATACTGACAAATTCCTCCACCTGTGCTGGGATTGGGCGTCTTACTCAAAAGCAGCCTTCTTGGACAGTTGAAGACTATGAAATTTCAACTGTGAATTTCTTTCTTTTTTTTTTTTTCCTTTTCTGCATGTGGATGTTGTAACAGTAGAACCATATCCTTGGTACCAATAGATTGAATCCAGAATATACAGAATGTACAATGACTATATGTTTTCTGCCATCTGCATCTTCTGCCCTCAGCTCCCCCAAACTGTGTACTGACTAAAGACCTGCTGACTGAAGGGCTCAAAATTCTCATCAGTAAAGAAGACGAGCTCCTGTACGCCGCCCGCGTGAGGACTCTCGATCTGACGGACATGTAAGCACGACGCAAACACTCTGTATGAAGTGTGAAACACTTTTTTTTTTGTCCAAAACCTAATGTCAGCCCTCGTGTATGAATATGTACATGCTCTGTATCCGAGTCCCCCTGAGCATAAAAATGGGGGCGGGCCAGCGTGCAGCAGAGGGTCAGTCACAGAAAGCAAGTGAGAGAAGTGGAGCCGGACACGGGAAGTCAAGCATTACACACACAGCTGAAAATAACTCAGTTGTACTCTCTCCTCCTCCCTCCCTCTGTTTCTCTCAGCTACAGCATTGTTATCGATGGAGAGAGAGGAAACCGCCCCAGAATCTACTCCCTGGAGCAGCTCTTGCAGGAAGCAGTGAGTTCTTGTTCAAATTGCAGCACAAGCCTGTCTGTTCTCTGGGCTTCAGCCTCTCAGGACTATCCTCTTACACACATATACACATGTGCTCACACCCTTTTCCTCCAGAGCTACCATTTAAATCCCCCCCCCCCCCCCCCCACACACACACTACTTTCACCACATCCTACTTAATATCCCCTTCCATCAGAGCCCCACACTCAGCCATATCCTCTTCCACAAAGGTCTCTCATCAGAAACCATTTCTCTTGTGTCGCCCACTTCACCCAACACCAGATCCCAGGAAAAGCCCTCTCTCAGCTCACACCTCCTCATTAAATGTAATATCCATTAGCCTAATGAGCACCTTCCTTCTCCTCTTCCTGTAATGACCATTATGAAACTGCTCCAGTCCAGTCCCTTTAGAGCCTCTTCCTCGTCATAAAACATGCCGCCCTTCCATTAGAACCGCATCCCTAAGAACCAGCACTTTCAGCCCACAGCTCACAGCTTAGCGATACTGTATTTGAGGAGCCCCACCCTTTTAAACCACCCCTGTCTCTTACTCCTCATCAGTATACCTAGCAGCTTCTGTTCCTCGTCCTGTTCCAATAAGCATGTTAGCATTTCACTTCGCTTCCTCTGGCTTGAAGTGTTGGGTAGAGGAATGCGTTGAGTTCTTCTTCTTTGTGTTTTAAGAGCTGAACTTATGAGGTTATGCTAATATTACTGTTTATCTAAGCCATCAATGAAATGGCCTCTAATGATACACTGTAAACCGCAGCGTGTTCTTGGCTAGCGTTCATTTTTCCCTCCCACTTTGCGTCTCCTTGTTCCCCGTAGGGGGAAGGGGGGGGGCTTTTTTGCTGACTATTGTTTTGAATAGTTAACGAATTCTGGTCACATGTCGTTGGCAAACGTTGTCGTAATCTCAATACAATGGAAATTCATTTCTGAACTGTGAAGAAAGTGTCAACAGCTAGACCTGACACGACTATTCGGAATGATTATGTAAACAGTTACATCATCCTGTTAATTTCTGTTTACGTACATATCTAATTCATGTAACCTTGAAAGTGCTTGTTCCCTTAAAAAACTATTTGTTTATGGCTGCCCCTACCAGCAACACTTCAGAGGCATGACAAGACATGTTTAATTGTCTCTGATAGTCCATTTAATTCTTTCGTACACTCATCTATAAAAACACATTCAAATGACATGCACACCCTTTGTTTATTTTATTATTATTATTATTATTATTATTATTATTATTATTTATTATTATTATAATTTTTTAAACTCTTAAGGAAAAAAATACCACTTCATATATTTCTTTCATAAACTTCTACTTTTGGTTGGTTGAATCTAGTGTAGCTCCCACACACAAACGCACTCCAAGCACACATGCCGTGCACACACACACTCGCAGTCACTCATACAGTTGTTGTGCAGCTGCTCCACTGAGTAAACAGCAGTCTCCCAGCAGCTGGATCTAATTACACATACACTTCTGCTTTCCCTACCCTTCCATGACTCCAGTAGATTTTTACCTTTGACTTAACCTATTGCCTCCCACACACACACTCACACGCGCGTGCGCGCACACGCACGCGTGCACACACATGCATAGTGAGGGGAAAAACTCAATCCTTCTCACTAGTCACAATCCAGCTTCACACCTCATCAGTGAAAAAATACCTGTAACCGTGGCAACCCTAATTTAAAGCAACTTGAAAAAGGGCCTTGGCAAATGGTAGATGCTGAGCCCTGTCTGCATTGTGGAAAAGGAGAAATGCTGGCAACCTGCAATCACAGCTCTCCCATTCACAGACTCTTTAGTATTACTCAGCAAGTTGGGGTTTACCACATCACAGCATCCGCTGCTTTCAGGCCTTGCTGGCATGCTGGCATGAGATAAGTGCTGCTTTCAGCACTGCCACAGTGACTGGTGTGTGTGTGCTTGTGTGTGCTTGTGTGTGCTTGTGTGTGCTTGTGTGTGTGTGTGTGTGTGTGTGTGTGTGTGTGTGTGTGTGTGTGTGTGTGTGTGTGTGTGTGAGTGCTTGTACTTGTTTGTAGCTGTCTGTTTTGCTATCTGACTTTTTCTCTAGGTCCAAACACTTCTTTGTCTTGGACTGGCACTGACCAACAGCGGTGTGTTTTTGTCCGCGTAACAGGTTTTGGATGTGCGTCCTGAAACAGAGGCAGTGCTGACCGAAGGAACAAGAGTGTGTGCATACTGGAGTGAGCGCTCTCGATGTCTTTACCCAGGCTATGTGCGCAGGGGTGAGAAACCTGAAATTTCTCTTATCTGAGGGCACTATTGTGGGACCATGCTTTTATTGTTGTATGCTTGTGCTCATGCTTTTAATATTGTAGATTCTTTCAATTTAAGGAGTTTTGCGTTTTCATGTTCTAATAGGTGGCTCCAATGATGAATGTAAGCCAGGTGGAGTGATGGTAGAGTTTGATGATGGGGACAAAGGATGGATCTCTCTCCGCAACATTCGTCTCCTTCCACCTGGATATCAGATTCACTGTGAGTCCCTTATAAGCCCCATGTGCAGTAGGCAACCCATTCATTAAAAATGCTAACATGACATTACATTATTTAATTAAATACTTAATGAAAAGTTGTAAAGTTGTAATTGTCTTCCCCAACTCTGGTAGATGCTGAGTCCAGTCCAACTCCGGTCTCCAGTGGGCGATCAGACAAAATAGTTTTATGTCAAGAGGAAAGAAGCTCACAGATTGACAGATCTTCTGAGAAAACAAGTAGCACAGAGGAAGTTAAAAACAAGGAAAAGACAATGAGAAAACCAGGTATAGTTTTACCGCAGAAGCATGCATATCCAATATATATATAATTTATGATAAAACATACTCGTATATACAGTAAAGCCCTAGGTTGAAATATTTAATGATTATTTTTCAGGGAGACCTAAAGGTTCGGGACTGAAGAGGTTTATCTCAGATAGTGTCTCCAAAACCTCATCTCCACCAACCTGGCCATCAATAGCTCAGCCTAGAAAGAGAGCGCCAGTCAATTTGTTTCAACTTAATGGTACAACGACCAAAAAGACCCTGAAGAACAGAGAGGCAGCGTTTCCTCATGCTTCCGTCTCTGTAACATCAGCTAAATGCATCTTCAATAGCAGATCCTTTGAGGTGGACTCATTTAGTAGTATTGCTAATGGCTACTCGTCTTTTTGCAGCCAGACTCCTGGCATGCCTGTAGAGGGCAGGAACAGCCCCTACGGGCAGTGCAGAAAGTCTGACCAATCGGACGTGCCTCGGGGAAGGAAAAATGAATTCCTGATCAAACTCGATCATGAGGGAGTAATGAATCCCAAGAACAAGAGCAGCAAGGCTTTGCTAATGCTAGGTGGGGCTGGGTTTGGTTCTGCTCCACCCAAGCCTGAAGCATATTCTCACCCAGTTATGTTGGTAAAGGACAAAAGGAAAGGAGACAGTTCTCGGGCAGAGCTCCTTCCAGTCCAGAGAAAGCCATCCCCATCTCTGCTAATGGGCAAGCATGGAGACATGGGCCTTAGTTGCCACAGGGACTGCCACAGTTCGTATTCTGACATGGATGAAGATGAAGATGACGAAGAAGAGGAAAGGAGGAGAACCAGTCAATCAGTTCTGGTCCCAGCCTCTGGTAACATGAGAATGGCTGGTCGTTTCCTATCTCACCTCGCTGTTTCCTCCTCTTCTTCAGGATCATCTAGCTCTTCTAGCTCAGGGTCTATTTCCAGCTCCAGCATCTGCTCCTCTGACAATGACTCCTCTTATAGCTCTGAGGATGATGAGAACTCCACACTACTCCTACAGAGCTGCCTAACCCCCCACCACTCCCTACTTCATACCCATAAAGCTCCTACTGGACCCCCACAACACTCATTTGTGGCCAAAGCTATGGCCGTCTCCAGTGCCAAAGGTGGGAATGTTGACAGTGTTGCCCGCAAGCCTTTGAAGAGGAAAGAGTGCCTCAGTCCTACTTCCAAACCTTCTAAAGACCTGGTCAAGAGGCAAAAAGTGATGGCTGACCATAGCAGACCTAAGGTATCTTCCTGCATGCCAGCAAGGCAACTGTGGAGATGGTCTGGGAATCCCACCCAGGTAAGCCTTTAATCGCTGAAACATATCTTACTTCTGTATTATGTCTGACCATCAGTTACCTTCAGTTATATCTCTTATCGCATTATCAACATTTATGTCATGTTATGTCAAACAATATTTCTTGTTCTTAAGAGACGTGGGCTAAAAGGGAAAGCTCGTAAGCTCTACTACAAGTCCATAGTCCGTGGCAGGGACACGGTGCAAGTAGGAGACTGTGCAGTGTTTCTGTCGGCTGGCCGTCCTCACCTACCTTACGTCGGCCGCATTGAGAGCTTCTGGGAGTCATGGACCAGCAACATGGTAGTGAAAGTCAAGTGGTTCTACCATCCTGAAGAAACCAATCTTGGCAAGAGACATCATGACGGCAAGGTAAGCATGATAAAGTGTCAAAATATTACGCACCTCTCATAGTTTTCTATATAGATTTGGCGTTTGTAGATTTTCTGGTTATAAAATTTTTTTTCTTTCATCCCCTCAGCATGCCCTCTATCAATCATGCCACGAGGATGAGAATGACGTGCAGACAATCTCTCATAAGTGCCAGGTTGTGAGCCGTAAGGAATATGAGCGTCTGAACCGCAACAAGAAGCCTGGAAGCAACCTTCAGGACCTTTACTACCTGGCTGGCACCTATGACCCCACCACTGGCCAGCTGCTTACCGCAGATGGAGTGTCCATCCTCTGTTAGCTTTGGTCTGAGGGTAATGACAATCTAGCGTTTTCCTAAGTAGGGATTTGACAAGATACTAACCGAGAGCGGGTATTGCAAGAATCACAGCTGTAATTATCCTGAGTTCAAGAGGAATTGAGTTGTGGTGAGATGCATGGCTACAAAGACCAGCCCCCAAAATCTCAGCCTCACAACCTGTGCTTGGTCTCCCAAAGACGAACTGCCGCCACAGGTACTTTGCCTTGTGGTCCGGCTTCTCTGTATAGTACATCCATGTATAATCTCACATCTTACAATTTAACGTCAAAAAACCGACATTGTATTTAAAGTCACCAAAGCAGAACCCTTTTTCCGGTTTTGAAAGATGGCTGTCTTGTGAGAATTCTACAGCGTAGAGAAGAAAAAAAAAACAAACAAGAAAAAAAAAACCAAGAAAAAAGAAAAAAAAAACAGTCAAGAGTGGTGTGCTTTCTCCCACACCATGTGATGATTCCAGGGATATTTAAGAAAATAATATTTAGATTTAGTATATTAAGTTTATGTATGTGTATATTTAAGGAGCTATTTACTATCAAGCCATACACTTAAGTACCTCTTACCTGTCTTCTTATTCAGGTGTATAGTGTACAGGTGCATGTGTGATCTGTTTTTCATTATTATTTTTGTCATTTGTTGTATATACAAAGGTATTTTATATGGTTGATGTACTGTACATATGAGGTTTATTGTCCGATGCTTGGATTGATTTATTTTTCTATGAGAAGAGATGAACTGAAGATGTATGCATTGCACTGCACATTGCCTGCTGAGACAGAAAGAGAAGATGTTATGGATTTCAGTCATTGTTATGGCTGCACTTTGGGCATTTATTGTTATTTTTCTGTTTTGTTTTGTCTGCTCCTTTATTTCCATCTCCATTATGCTGTTTACCCAAAAAAGGAAATGAAATGAAAAACAAAACAAAACATTAATTGATATTTAAATGAGAAAAACGTCTCCAAGAGGTTTATCCCAAAAAAAAAGGATCAGAAGAAAATAGGTGGAGAAAATACAAGTGCTACAAATACGTACTTGAGATGCAGGTATAAAATACCAGAGCGGTCTTGAAATTTCTAAATATATCCCTTGGTGTTGTACATCCTTCTGCTATTAATGTATTTCTTAATATGTTGCCTGCTTTTGCTTTACTGACATTTCATACCATTTTTCCAACGTTCTACTCATCAGCGATGGTGGTAGCATATTGAGGCAGACTGTTCTACCAAGGCCAAGGCATTGGAACAAAGAAATGGCATTGTGCCATCCATAACAAGAGCTCTTAGGGAAGCCGATGAGTCGTTTGTCTTTAGAGACAATCATGTTCATAAAAGAGAGCAAGCGTGGACTGTTTGACAGGCTCACACAATCACAAGATATTTTATTAGATTTTTGTGTGTGTGTGTGTGTGTGTGTGTGTGTGTGTGTGTGTGTGTGTGTGTGTGTGTGTGTGTGCCAAAACATCTTGTTTTTATTATGCAACCTTCACTGTATTCTCAAAGTATTGATTATTATTTTAATTTTTTTTTTATTATTACCTATTTATTGTCAGTGTTGCTGTTTCATCACAAAACCAAACAAACAAAAAAAAATGTGACAGCGCTTATTTCGTTTATGTTGAACATAGAGTCTCTTTAAATCAAAGTGCAATGGTCTGGCAAAGAGGACTTATACAGAGAGAACACTGGACTAGTTTGCTGGTTTGTGCCTTGAATTATAGTTAGACCCTTACCTTTTGGCCCCCATTAGCAACTTTTGCAGGGGAAGTGACGTCATTCAATGACCTCTCCCTGACCGTTTATTCTTATCCTCAGTGCTTTTAAGAACAGACACCAAAATTGCATTTGTCACGATACTCGGCCTATTTGTTAGCCTCTCGCCAATGACTTGAGAGTAAAAAAGGACATTCGATGATGGATCGTTTCTCTGCACAATGTCCAATCTTGATTTAATGGGCCTGTAAGGTTACACATTATATAAATAATTGAAAACTTGACTTGACTAGGCTATTTATTAACTCTCTGCGTGGGTCATTCTAATTGTATTATAAATGTTTGCCTTTGTTTTACTGTCTTGATAAAGGAGGGCACTGGACTGAGTAGTTTGAATGTACTTAGTAGAAGTTAAGCATGGATGTCTTCTGAAGACCTGACTGAGTGGCACAAAATTCTAATCTTTTATTGTGAAGGCCAATATGTATTAGTTTCATTGTCCTGCTTAAAATAGCAAAAAAAAAAAAAAAAGGATTACTGTTCCATAGTCATAGGGATCAATTTCTCTTTGCAGAAGGATAGATATTAGAGATTTTTAGATGGTCTTGTCTAAGAAAGTGATCACCTATCATAATTTAAGAAAAGGTCATTTGCCCATTGATAAAAGTGCAATACTACTTTGACTCAACATTTGAATCATGGTCAGCAATTGTGGCGCTTCTAAGAAAGGCTAATGGGTAATAGGAAATGATCAGGAGGACGCGGGAACGTCTTTCCTACGAAACCGTTTTCTTTTCCATTTCTACTTTGATTTGTACATGGTAAAATATGTGTACTTAATATTCTGCCTGTCACCGAATTTTTATGTTTTAACATTGATGAAAGCGAAATTAAGAATATTCTTTATTGTTGTTCGTTTTGTCAGTTTTTATTTCTCTGTGCTGAAAACTGTTGTAAAGATTGTAAATGTGTAAAGTAAAGTCTGGTTTGGGGAGTAAACGTTTTACAGAAAAAAAAACACTTTATGAGTATCAAACTGTAAATGTGTTTTAGTATTAAGATTTTTTTATAGAGGGACTATGAATAAATATCTCATGCTCAAAGAATTGTGCCCTTCTTGTATGATTGATTATCTTTAAATGGAAGACACCATCTGACCGAGTTTCTCAGTGTATTGTTGCACGTGTGTACGTACTGTAGGGTCGCCTTAACAATCAGCCCTTTAAAATCGACTAAAAAATAAAAAGTCATGTGGAAGTCATGTGGAAGCTTGAACTGTCCTCGATACCTGAAAAAAAAAATATTCCGAGAGGCGTCAGCCATTAAAGTTGTGAATTTTGATGGGAAGTTTGTGAAGTGTTAATGCTCTCTTGTTGTTGGTCTGGTGCACGTATCCGAGAAACACTTTGATTAATATTGGCCGAGTATTTTAGTCTGAAAATGTTAACCATCGAAGAATGTGTTTTTCTGATGAAGCATGTTTTAAATCTGGCGATAAATAAAACAGATTTAGTTCGTAAAAAATTTCAAGCAGCTTTCCTGGAAACAAGAATGCCACATCGCGATATCTGTGTGAGATTTAATAAATAAATACATGATTAAGAATAATAATGTATTTCATTAAACAAATATTTTCCCATAACCTACTCTACGCGGCCACTGCGGAGGGATTTTTTTAATGCACAGTTAATAATTAGGCCAGTTTTTAAATACAACTTCAGTCATTATTCCTCACATATGCATTATTGCACAGTGAAATTCTTTATTCTTCGCATATCCCAGTTTCTTTGTAGTAGCCTGGGGTCAGAGCGCAGGGTCAGCCATTATACTGCGCCCCTGAAGCAGACAGGGATAAGGGTCTTAACCCGCCGACCTTCTGATCAGTTACTCAGAGCCTTAACACACTGAGCCAGCGCCACCCCTTCATGTGCAGGAGTTGGACACTGAAACGCCTGGTTTTAGACCACATTAATTCATTAATTCACTCCTTTTGCGGCCCCTACACCATCAATTCGTCTTGGGAATGACAGATACAAGTCCGGCACAGCGGCCAGAGGGATTTTGATCCCTTGCAGAATAGTGGTCAGGTCACTACGTGATGCTGGTGGAGGAAAACGTTTCCTTACTCGCTCTTACAAAACACCCCAAAGTGGCTCAATAATATTTAGATCTGGTGACTGTGCAGGCCATGGGAGATGTTAAACTTCACTTTGATGTTCATCAAACCACTCTGTCACCAGTCTTGCTGTGTGTATTGGTGCCTTATCATCCCGATACACGGCACCCTACAATGTTTGATCCATTGGGTGCACATGGTCCTCCAGAATGGTTTGGAAGTCCTTGGCAGTGACTCGTCCATCTAGCACAAGTATTGGGCCTAGGGAATGCCATGATATTGCAGCCGAAACTATCACTGATCCACCACCATGCTTCGCTCTGGGCATGCAACAGTCTGGGTGGTGCACTTCTTTAGGGCTTCTCCACACCGTAACTCTGTCTGGGAAAGGTGGACTCGTCAGAGAACAATACATGTTTCACATTGTCCACAGCACAGGAATTTCTCTGCTGGCACCATTGAAACCGACGTTTGGCATTGGCATGAGTGACCAAAGGTTTGGCTTATAGCAGCCGGCCATGTACATTGACCCTGTGGAGCTCCAGACAAACAGTTTTGGTGAAAACAGGAGAGTCGAGGTGCACATTTAATTCTGCAGTGAGTTGGGCAGTTGTGGTTTTATGTTTTTTGGATCCAATTCAGATTAGCACCCGGACATCCCTTTCAGACAGCTTCCTCTTGAGTCCACAGTTACTCCTCTTGGATGTGGTTCGTCCTTCTTGGTGGTATGCTGACATCACCCTGGATACCGTGGCTCTTGATACATCACAAAGACTTGTTGTCTTGGTCACAGTTGCGCCAGTGAGACACTTTTTCTTTTGATATTTCACCCATAATGTTGTGTGCATTGCAATATTTAAAGCAAAACTGTGCTATTACTCTGCTAATTAAACCTTCACACTCTGCTCTTGCTGGTGGAATGTGCATTCAATGAAGATTGGCCACCAGGCTGGTCAAATTTAGCCATGAAACCTCCAACACTAAATTGGCCAGTGTTTCAGTTTCATTGTCCATTGTTCATTGTGTGTGTGTGTGTGTGCGCGCGCAGTTTTAAGAAAATCCAAAGTATGGTTTTCTAAAATAAAAAAATAAATAAGTAATTTTAATTAGATTTTTAGAAATCAACTGTATTATTCAACTGTCCTAAAGTGCATAAATGTAGTAAATTATTGCATAAATGTAGTAAATGTAGCAAGATTATTGCTATATTTTGTTCAGAAATGATATTTATATATTTCTGGCCAACCATATTAAATATATTAGAAAAAAAAAGTTTTTTTTTAATTTATATCTTGTTTTTAAACATATGTTATTTCTATACATTGAAAATTAATGTAGTTTATGCATAAAAATATGGAATTTAAACCTGATTAACATTAATCCTGTATACTGGTAATTTGATCTTTTTTGTACACTCACACACAGTATAATATGTATGTCTCTCTCATTTGTTTCTTTCTCTGAACCTGGTTCTAACAATGCAGTACAATGAGATGAAGCACGTTGCCTTTCAGCGGGGCTGATAACCAGCTCTAACTGGAGGCACAGCCTCTTTGAAGGAACACACAGACACACACACACACACACACACACACACACACACACACACACACAGTGTGTCTCCCTCTGGTCATGCTGCTAGAGATCCATTAGGGCACTGTGGGGCTGCTGTGCAGCGAAGGTGCTCCTCAGCGCTGAAAGGTTACCTTGGGAAATTAAGGTGTACGAGTGTTTTTCCTCCATGGATTTGTCACATAGGGGATGCCCTCTCGGCTAATGGGACTCCGAGATCTCAGGGAGTCTGCGTTTGTCCCTGGGTTTGTGTCTGTCATATTAGCGTCTTTCACCTGTTAGAGCTCAATCTGCAGCCAGTAGGTCGTCGTAGCATGACAATGCCAGGACAGAGACTGACTGGCCAAGAAACAAAGTCAGTTTCCTTTCCTTTTCCTTCCTTTTGATCAGTGGGACAGCTGGGAAAGCAGCTCAGTGAAATAAATAAGCCAACTGGATCCATTTGGCTGACTTCTGTCCTGGCCATTCAGACACAAATCAGCAGATACGGATTTCTCAGCAGCCCCGCTGAACCAAATGTCCTGTGCACTAAAGCGCGGCTAATCTGCTAATCAACTACATCATCCTCAGATTTCTGCTTTGTTCTGCTAGTCTTGGCTGTACCACACATGGGGAAAGTTTTTTCCCTGAAAGTTGGGGGGGTGTTTATGACTCGCAAAGCAGTAAAGCCCACTAAATTCTGTTCCTGTGTACATAGCACGCAGTCCCTGTTTACTCAGGTCTCAAAGGCTGTAAACTCCGTTTGTGTGTGTGTGTGTGTGTGTGTGTGTGTGTGTGTGTGTGTGTGTGTGTGTGTGTGTGTGTGTGTGTGTGTAGGGGCTATGAGTGCATTGTGGACCATATTGCTTTGAACTGATGTCACATTTCTTTCTAACAAAATTTTAAAATCAGCTATCCCGGGCCGTCCTGTCTATATTGAAACGGCATTGTCGTCTTCTTTTCCTTCTTCTTCTTCGTCGTCTTTTGCAAAGCATCTGACCACTTTCCTAGAACCCAGAAACATGTTTAAAGGTCTTTCACAGCCTTCCTTAATGGCCCACCTGTTGTTCGAAAAATACACTGTACTGAGTACTGCGCAGTATCAAGCACGAACTAATTAGCTGAATAGGTTTAATAAGCAAGGACTTCTTGCTGTGTACCCTTTGTGCCAGGTTTTACTGCCTATAGTGTGTGTGTGAGTGTGTGCGTATGTATGCTAGCAGCTGTTGCTGAGTCAGGAGGAAGGGGAACCTGAGCGAGAAGGTCACCAAGCCTCCCTAGAGACTCGAAAACAGGGGACCTGCTATTAATCTCCAAACAATACACACTGCCTCCCTCAGGCTCAGCACGATGTGCATAGAGAAAGAACAGCAGCGCTACAAACTTCCCTTCATGTTCAGATTTTTATAAGCAAAGCACATCTGATGTCTGTGTGCCAGAAAGAAAAAAAAAGACAGCTTTGTTTGGAGCAGTCAAGTGACTTCTCTTGTCGGAGGTAAGCAATGATGTCACATGGATCAGGGATACTGGCATCGAGTGTCTATACACAAGGGCCCTTTTACCATGCAGTCTTGGGGGCTAATCGCACTTAAGGATTTATACAATGCGCCGAAATATGTCGCCCCCCCCCCTCCCTCCCATTCGTTCTATATGAATTCCATATTCTGATTCAGTGATGGGAGATTGGGCAGCTCTGTCACGCTGGGTCGCTCCACCCACACACATCTGCTGCTGAATGGAGGCAGTTATACACACTGAATAGCTCATTGTGAAGAGATTCATCGATCCCTCCCCTTCCCCTTTCCTCTTGCTTTTTCTCTTCCTCAATCTCATTCACTCTCTCCATCCCCTTTCATAGGCCCTATCTGACTTTCTTCTCTTCCTCTTAAGATTCTGTGCTAGTGACCGGAAGCTTTTGAGTTCAAGTCACATGACTGCAGGAGAGCCACTGTTGCGCCCTTGAGCAGCGCTGTGCTGTGCGTTTGAGGTCAGCATACAGCTGCTTCGCTTTGTAAGCTGTTTTGGTAATAAAGCTCTGCTCATCATCTGCCTTTGATATACAGGCGACTCCAGAATAATTGGCAGCTTCAAGACAATGAAACAAAAGCATATTGACACTATCCAGTGTTAGCACAATATTTTCCCATAAAAGTTTTTTTTTTTCTTTCGGTTTTCTTAAATCAACTGATTTCAAAATTTCCTTTATGATACATATTTAGAGCATTTGTATGCACTAAATATGCATTATTAGGCATTTTATGCATTGGTCAAATCTGGGGAATGAGATTCAGAAAACAATATATCAGTGTTTTGCAATGACCAGTAATCATGTTTTTTAATGCTAGAACCTCCTTGTACTTAGCTGAATTCATGTTGCTATCAATCTTCACAAGACCTTCAACAGCCCCAAGGTAACAGCAATCCACCACTACTGTATATTTTATAATATTTTCTTCGCTTGCATGCATGCCCCATTTTTGGTCAAACATGCCAGACTCACTATGACTCATTTACATCACTGATGATATTTATTCCAATACTTTTGGAGGTAATTTTATCTATCTGCCATTACTAATTACCATTAAAAAGAAGCATACCTGAACACACTTTCATTCAAGTGTGAAAAAGTGTTGTTTTCTTTTTTTTTAACATCCTTGCAGGGCTCCAGATAACGATTGAAATGGTCCTAATGTTTTTATTTTGCTATTTGCTAACTAGCTTTTAATCCAGACAGTCGCCAGTGTCTTTTAGCTGGACCGTCTTTTAGCTGGACTTTGTCAGTGCTCAGTCATCATTATAAGTTCAAATCACAACTAACCCAGGGCTGCAGTTCAAATACCTTTTTTTGTGTGTGTATCCTACCAGGTTTTAATGCATCTGCTAGTAGATGGTCATTTCTTCATTTTTGCTATTTTCTACAATATCCGAATAATAATAAAGACATGTGAAATAGATTCTCATTAACATATGTGGAATCAGTGACCAAAAAAACGAATCCAAGCTATTTATTAGTTTAGTCATCTTCAGCAACCGCTTTGTCCTGGCAAACATGGAGCTAAGGACAATAGTGGGAACAATGGAAGCAAGAAAGGAGAATTGTGATGGAGGATTCTGATGATCCATGTGCTTGCACATTCACATTGGGTAAATTATTGCACAAAAACATGAACATGGAGAAAAGAATATATGAAATTTCATGCCTTTCCTCCCTTTTTAAGGGACCAAAAATCAAAAGTTAAACATTTGAGTGCTCATAGGGCAGCGCCGTGGCTTAGTAGTTAGCATTGTCACCTTGCACCTCCAGGGCCCAGGTCTGAGAGCACCAGTTTCTTCCCACAGTCCAAAAACAAAAAAGTTTAGGCTAATTGGTGTTTCCAAGTTTCCCATAGAGAGTGTGTGTATGTGTGTGTGTGCCCTGCAATGGATTGATACCCCATCCAGCGTGTACCACCAATCATGCCCTAAGTCTCCTGGGATAGACTCCATGCCCCCGCAACCCTGTATACAGGAGAAAGCAATATATAAATGAATGAGTGCTTCATGGCCAAATAACCATAAAATAAGCAGATGAATTTGATCTAAAATTGATTTCAAGTGCGACATTTTTAGTTGATGTTAACTCTCAATATAAAGTAAAAAAAAAAATCAAAACCCACCAGAAAGACAGCAAAAACATTACATGTAGCAATATCAGCTACTTGGTCCATTTTTAAAATGAAAGACTATGAAGACCATACAACTATGGCGGATGATTGAAGAATGTTTTGCCCTTTACAACACTTGGTCAAATCAAGAACACCCTCCAGGAGGGAAGGCTTAAAGTCAGCAGTCAAGAGACTGTTGTCCAAATAATGGAGCTGACTGTGTATACTTCACACATATAGAAACACTGTGTCTCCAATCAACACATCATGTGGCAGAACTGACCGCACTGGGTTCTGCTTCTGCCAGCCAAGAACAGGAATCCAGTCTATCATGGGCACAGACTCACCCAAACTTGTCATCAGCTAATCTTTTTCCAGTACTTGTCATCTGCCTGGTTATTAAATCCATTATTTACATTTGACTTAGAAGATATTCAAACATACGTTTTAGCAAAATGACTTTCAGCCAGGGGAAAATGGAAATAGTTTGTGCCCAGATATTTGCCAGGCACAAGGTTGTGTAATGTGTATACACTGTCAGCAAGAAGCCACAAAGATCTGCTGATTTTTCAGAAACTGAATAGTAGAAATGAGGAGACATTTGAGATCAATTTTCTTTCAAACAAATCTTTAAATAGGGACTTCAAGTCTGTTCGAGTAAGAATACGAAGTCAGGCCTTTGTATACAACACAGCACTGAGAGAATATAGCAGACCAACAAGCAAAATAAAGGTCAACTGTAATCTATCTCATGTGTATACAGTATACAACAACAATTTGTCTTTCTCGGCTTTCTGAGATGAAGTACGACCCATGTACAGTACGTGTGTTCCTCCTGTGTAGACATGACACCAAGATAATCTCTTACTTAATTAATACCGTAGAATATGCGAAATATCTTGACAGATAAGGTAACAACTTACACCACACCTTTGTCAAAGTCAACATAACAGTGAATTTGGTAGGCCATTTTTTTCCTTGGGCATTGTCTCTTTGTCCTATGGTTCACCACTTTGGGTAATCTGATCTGGAAGATCCGGCGCAGGTTTTATGCCAGATGCCCGTCCTGTCGCAACCCCACCCATTGCTCTGGGCTTGGGACCAGAACTAATTCTCAGGGGCTGGGTATACATTTGAGCATTTGTGGTTTAAGTACCCAACAGCAGTGGCCCAATGGTGGAGGGACTCGAACCTGCAACCCTTCAAAATCAGCAACCCAGAGCTGTCTGAGCAATGACCGATGGCCATAATTTGTATTTATGGCATGATTTATGCAGTCATTTGTAGCAGGAAAATACCTAAACCAGGAAATTTCAACTAACACTGTTCTTTTTTTTATTTTTATTTTTTATCTAGTGATGTACAACGATGAACTACAGAGATTTACATGAGTGAAACAGTTTGCTTTAAATGATCTTACAAAATGTCACCTCATACCTCATTTAGAATGCACAGTATGATGTTATATTTGTTAAGCATGACTGGAAACATCATTTGAGAGCTATGTAAATCAAAAGGAAACAATTATAATGTGGTTCATTCCAGTCTTTGAACTTTTATAGTAACGCTCACTGCTGTGTACAAATGAAGCAA
Source organism: Clarias macrocephalus (assembly GCA_011419295.1). Taxonomy (NCBI): domain Eukaryota; kingdom Metazoa; phylum Chordata; class Actinopteri; order Siluriformes; family Clariidae; genus Clarias; species Clarias macrocephalus. Next base: position 68,231 of record JAAGKR010001520.1, on the reverse strand, counting down.
AAATGGTTGCATGAGATAAACGAGAATTACACACAAGAATTACAATTATCTACTAAATTCTTCTCACATTTTTCAAACAAGACAACAAAAATCAAAAGATTTTAGATTAGATTTTATTTGCAAAAAAATATTTACACCCCTAAACATGCCACAAACAAACAAACAAACAAACAAACAAACAAACAAACAAACAAACAAAATTAGGCTAATGTGTTAAAATCCCATTATCTTTTAACACCACAGGGAAAATAAAAAGTGTTTTAATATTAATAAAAAAGCCAGTGGTCTGTAACATTTAACAGCAGTTGAACATGAGCATAGCGCCACACTGCATGATGAGGATAACTGTGAGGGATGATCACAGTTTCACAACTGCACAACTGTTAAATGACTCAACAAGAAAAAGTGGTTTGAAATTGCTGAAATAAAATATTATTAATTTATTCATCTTTGGTAAATGTCAGCATTACTGTGGATAGAGAGGAACAGTGGAACACACTGAGAACACACCACAAAGGAGTGTCAAAACAACTAACTACACATCTTGCACAATAGACATTTCTGTTCATATTCATCACACTGGAGTGGCTATGTTTGGTTTTTGGGTACCAGAAACATTGGGTCATGATGCAGACTAGCTATATCTATACCTACAATAAAACTGTAAAGTTGACATGTCTGTGCATTGAAGATATTTGCAAAAAATGTATTTGGTGGGGACGTATAGTAAGATGAGAAATAGAACACATCAAGATGTTTTTTGGAATTTATGTCTGTCTGTTTATATGTTTGTCTGTTTGTTTGCACACGCATCATATAAAAACTGCTGAAGGAATTTTAATGGGGGTTTTACAGTTGTACAGTATTTGATGGAGCTTGAGGTAACATGTACAAGTATTACTTGTTTCTTCGCAATCAGCCTACGGGAAAAGAATATATGCTAATTTGTAATTTAAATGGAAAACATACTTATATCATAAAAACAAATCAAAAACTTGAAAAAATCATTAGTTTTTGAAATTTTGTAATTCATCTCCAAATTTAACAGATGGTTCGGTACATTTTTTAATATGCACTTATGTGTGTGCAACTGAAATCGTTAAAAGACTCTCACTATGATCTCACACCTTCATTCCAAAATGAACAAAATTTTTTACGTGTTACAGTGAATTGCACAGAAGGAAGGTGTGAGGTTGCGTTTATTAAGTCGATTTCAATTGCACACATAAGTGCGTATTAAAAAATGTACAGCGCCATCAGTTAAATTTTTGAGATAAACTAAAGGTAAATTTATTTTATGATATGGGATTTATGAAACAAAGCCTATATGTTACCTCAAGCGTGACTAAATATGTTGAATTGTGAAGATAAACTAATGATTTTTTTCCCCATTATTTTACAGTTTACTTTATTATATACTACTGCTCAAACGTTTGGGATCACTTGCAAATTTCGTTGTTTTTGTTTAGTGACTTATTTTCTACATTCCACAACAATACTGCTGATTTCACAACTATGAACTAACACATATGGCATTAGGTAATTATGTAACACCACCACCAACAACAACAGTCAGTTGTTATTTTAAGACATGGAGGTCAGCCTTTCTGGAATAGTTCTTGCAAGAACAGTATTGTCAAGTGCATTTGCAAAACCCAACAAGCGTCATGATGAAATTGGCTCTCATGAAGAGCTTCCCAGGAAAGCAAGACCAAAACTTACCTCTGCTGCAGAAGTTCATTTAGAGTTTCCAGCCTCAAAAATCACGAATTAACAAACACCTCAGATTAGAGCCGTTATGAAGGATTTACAGATTGTGAGTAGCAGAAACATCTCAACCTTGGATCATTGCATATTTTGGCTGCCTTCAGCATTGGTCAGATCAGATACTGATAAGAATCAGGAAAGAGCATGGACTTAGAAAGTATATATATATATATATATATATATATTATATATATATATAATCTACACACACACACACACACACACACACACACACACACACACACACACACACACACACACACACATGTTGGAGAAGGTGTAATTTATGAGGAGCACAGCTGTGAGGAACCCCCTCTGATTTAGTGTGTTGCTCACGGTCTTAACGATTTTAACCGTTTGAAGTTTAGAGGATTATGTAAGGTGATCTGCTGTCCCCCATTGGGTAACACACACCCAACCACCTCCACCCACCCACACATACACATTAGGTTGAACATCGGTTTCCACCACCTGTACTCTGTCTTGCCCTGCTTTTAGAGCAATACGAAGCCATTATGCTTTCTCCAATTACTCGACGCCAATTTATTTATTTAATTATTTCTTTTTTGCTCGCTTGGCCCACAAGGGGCACAGTGCCACCACCTGCCCATTCATGCCTACTGCTGTAGGGAAAATAATTTTATTTCAATTTTAATTTAACATTCTGGGTTAACTACAGGTATGGCAATTAGATAGATATCTCTGTAGAATTTCATTTGCAGCATTTGTACATTCTTAGAAGAAAGGCTATCTCAAGAGTTGTTAACAGTTGCAGCTTTTAAAGCTTTTAAAACCACACAGTTCCTCCCAAACCTTAAAGGCTCCAGATATAACGCTTGAAGCTTCTAGACTTAAAAAAAAAGAAGAGAAGATATATGGCTGTAATGAGAGGAATACTGTTCACAGACCTCTCATGGATTAATAAACCTTGTAGAGCGTGTACACTCTTCAAACGTTTTAGATTGATAATGGTTCTGGCTTTTCAAGGACATTCTACAGGCAGGTAAAAAGCAATTTGACTGGTGTGGTTAGGGTGCGACACAGGAGTAGCGTGGAATTAAGCAATCTTTGTGCGAATCCTGGCAAATGTGACAATTTAGAAATTTACAGGAGCATCGACCTGCTCTTGATCATCAGCGGAAAGTCATTCGATCATTCCACAAAGTGGAAAGCAAAATGGCATCATTTTCTTCAACATCAGAGTGGCTTTCGAATGTGTGCATTGGCCAGCATTATGGAAATCACTGGAAAATAAGCATGTGCCCTAGAAAGTCATTTGCCTACTCTATAGCTGTGTGCATAGAGTAAAATAATCTGGCTGAAGAGTTTTCCTAAACCCAAGTTCACCAGGATGACATTGTCTCTCCACTGGCCCTCAACATTAGGAAAACATTCCATATTATGAAAACCACTTGGTTACTCATCTGATATTTGCAGATGCCAGTGCCACATTCACACAGGCTCTAGCAGTGGCCACAGACCTCCTTAACAAGACTGCACATGTGACACAGGCTTGAAAATCAAATTCAAACAAGACCAATGTCCTGGTAACTGATGGACTGAAAACCATTGTCTGCCCAAATGAACAGAACAAAAAAGAAAAAAAATTAAATATATGAGGTCCAGAAAAATTCACAGCAAGATCAGTCTTCACTTCCCTTACTGTACATGGAACAAAACATTCATTGCCTTGCCAAAAGTTGCACATTGCAAGATGTCATTCGACCGCCTTCAGCTTTGATTATTATGCGCAACGTGGTGACCAAATCATGTGTGAAAAGCATTCTCTCAGAACCGCTCGTCCTGGAATACACCAGCGCCATCTGGGAAGGAAAACGCTATTGATTGGAAAACCTGGTCATTCACTACATTCAGGTAGTCAGCCACATTTATTTTATTGCCACACAGCGTTTCTGAGCCTAAACCTGCCCAGTTGAAGCAACCCCAGCTCATACTGTATCACTGCCTCTAAAGGCTTGTAGAGTGGGCACTATGCAGGATAAAGGGGAATTTCATCAAGCGTTTTGTTGTAGTGAGTTCCATTTCTTTTGCAAAGTTAACTGTTCAGTGTTATCCTAATTTCATTTTTTTTTGACGCATACTCTAGATCAGCGCCACTTTATCAAGACATTAGCACTGCTCAAGTCAGACATGAACAAATGCAAGTCTCCCAAATGCAAATCCTGCGAGTTTCCCTTCAGAGGCTCACTATAGAGCCTCCGTCATAGTAAGTTCTCAACTTTTGCCACATGTGCAGTGTGAATGCCAAAATCTTAGCAGCTCAAACGGTGGAAAGAGCAGGAACGGGCATCAAAGAAGACATGGGCCAAGCAAGTTGAAAATAACCTAAGAGATCAGAGACTTGACCTCAAAGTAGCCAGGATTAATGCCTTTGATTTTTTGCAACGCAAACGACTGGCTCTGATGACACTGACAAGGGACCAATGAAAAAGTGAAATGTGCTGGGGGGGGGGGGGGGGGG
>JAAGKR010001520.1:16354-55939 GCA_011419295.1 Clarias macrocephalus | reverse complement strand
GAAAGAAGAGCAAACCTGGATTATGAGATTTAAACACCTCAGATGACTTGGCTGGATGAGACATGAGACATGAGACATGAAAGAGCTTGAATTGGACACGCTTATTTCCGAGTGTTTCAGTCAACATTAATGTTCAGATGCTTCGCAGCCCTCGATCTCTGTGAGACCTTTGATTGTGAAATATAAATCTGGAATATCAGCAAGAAAGAAAGAAAGAAAGAAACAAATAAATAAATTACCTCAGTAAAATAAGCAATTTCCTCAAAACCATAAAACACGCTCTTAAAGGTATACTATGGAAATCAGAGCTTGAGCCATATATCAAGCTGATGGCAATGAGATGCTGTGGGCTGCCTGCGCTAATCGTGATATCCAGCGTCTGAATAAACAAGCCAAACTGTCATTTAAACAGCCACTGTCATCCACTGACATTTACGACCATTGTTCAAGGCAGTGCCTAGCCCAGCAACATGACCACACCTGTCACTCAAAATAAGCTTCCTGTCAGCAGGGGCTACCGCTTCCTGTCTCTTCCATCAGTGGTATGGCTGAACGTGTTGATTACCGCAGTGGGGGGTTGATACTGAGCAGGATGGGCTTTAATGTGGATAATAAGGGTGTTAAAACAGTATGAGTTCAGCATGAAATGAACAGAGGAAGGGTTACTTTTACAGATATGGACGCGGATGCCATTTCAGGAAACAACACTAGTTTGACACTGAGCGGAGAATTCAGGAGAACTGGCACACATTTATTCTTAGAGGCCGTGTCTGTTACACTGAAAGGCGTTTAGGATCGCATTAGATTCATCACCACATTAGCTACTTCGGATTAGGCTGATTGGCGTTCCCAAATTGCCAGTAGTGTGTGAATGAGTGTGTGACTGTGTGTGCCCTGCGATGGATTGGCTCCCTGTCCAGGTGTACAAGTCTCCTGGGATGGGATACAGACTCCCAACCCCCCGGATACAGAAAAAAGCGGTAATGGCTGATAAGCGAATGAGCTTATGTCACTGCATCAACTACATCTTTTTTTCAACGCCAAATGTTTTTTTGTAACTTAATCTTTTATTTCTGTCCTGTCTTGCCTCTAAATCAAAGCGTTGAACCTTTTTGTACCAAATATACTGTAGTCTCTGCTGCCACCAAGCGACACTGAGAGCTTATTTATGACAGTTAAATGGCTCCATCTGCTGATCATTAGAGGGAAGAGAGTTTTCTCAGTTTTTCAGGAGCTGCTTCATCCTAGTCAGAGTTATGATCAATCTCAAAGACAACAGGCATCAGATGGGAATACACTCTGGATTATATACCATGAACACACACTCACACTCATACATTCGTTTACACCTAAGGGGCATTTTATTCATTTCAGCCAATCCACCGATGCTATGTGTTTATAAATTCAGTTACCTGAAATAGCACTATAATTACTTGACCAAACAGTGGTTACTGTTGGATAGTTTTAAAATTCATTAACATATTAATTCTACAATGACAAACTGTGATACTGATAATCATAATTATGATTCAGTAATAACATTTTTGGTGGAGCATTGTCATCTGTTATATAATAGCACTGCTAAGCCAAAAAAAAAAAAAAAAAAACATTATCATGATGATCACAAGGCACAACAGTACTTAAGGGATGACACAAACACACTTTTATTAATGACACTCTTACAGATAAGAGGTATAGAGTGATTCCCAGTCTGGCCAAAACTCTAAATCAGCTTTGGGACAATGTCCTCTGTTAAAATGCAATAGAAAGCAAATTGATTTGAATTCAAATAATGCCCTGGAAACATTTTAAAGGTTCTTCTTCTTCTTCTTCTTCTTCTTCTTCTTCTTCTTCATAATAATAATAATAATAATAATAATAAGAAGAAGAAGAAGAAGAAGAAGAAGGAGAAGAGGAAGAAGAATGTGGTGCATAATGTTTCAGCAGTAAGCACTGGTGCCCTGCACCTCCAGGGTTAAGGTTTCAAATTTTGTCTCCAGTCTTTAATGTATGCATGTAGTTTGCATGTTCTCCGCCTTCTTGGGCGGTTTCCTCCACGTCCTCTAAATTCCTCCCACAGTCCAAAGACATGTTGTAGCTAAATTGTGTTTCTAAATTGAGTGGTGTGTGGTTGTGTATACACTGAGATGGGTCTGCACCCCGTCCAGGATGTCCCCTGCTTTGTGCCCTGAGATCCCTGAGATCCCCTGTGCCCCTTCACAGAAAAATGAAAATGTCTAATGAAAATGGTGCAGGAAACCAATGATGACGACGACAACAACAACAACAACAACAACAACAACAACAGCAATAATAATATGAATATTATTAATAATAATAATAAGAAGAAGAAGAAGAAGAAGAGGAAGAAGACGAATAATAATAATAAGAATAATGTCAGTTTAAAAGAAAAACATCTCTGCAGCTACCCAGACTCTTCAAATAGGAAAAGCAATTGAAGGATTTGCATGAGCAACATCAAGCCAATCACTTTAAGAAGATGCTGTGGCTTGCCTGTTAATCATGTTGCTTGTGAATTCTGAAAGCTCTGCCTCTTGAATTAGTATTCAGGTACTCTAGGCTAAGTATACTCAAAGGGAACACTGAAGAAAGAAGCCTTTAGCTTACATCACCACAATCTCTGATTGCAAATATATTTCAATATACATGCATATAACCCATTATTACTGTCTTAAGCTTAATTAGTTTATTTTCTTTTGTCCTTCCTATAAAAATATATGGATACTGTATATATATATATAATGTAATTATGGTTCAGAAGTCTTTCTTTGTATAATTACCGTGTCTTTGATAGTTAATGTTTGACTGACACTCTTTACCTTTATTCCTATTATGGATTATACAGTAGAATATATTTTCATGTTATACCCACTTTAGTCCCTGCTTTGAGCAAATATTCTGAACAACTAAATTATCCCATTATCCCAAAATGACTTCTGTGGCAGCTGACAGGATCCAAGCACTGTAAATATAATAAAAAACAATAAACAGGAAAAATTTTGAGCCTTTGATGGGGCCATAATTGACATCTACAGGACTTAAACCTACCCCAGCCATATTGTTTAATATTGTTTATTAATGCATTGTTATCTTGAAAGGGTGAAAAAACAGTAAGTAAACAAAAAGATAAAAATAAACATGAACCATGTTTACATGAAATTAAATAAAATGCTTTTTTTTTTTGGCATATTTTGTTTGTTCTACTTGTATATCAGGCATAAAATCTATACACATTTCAGGAGAAGAACAATTTGTGAAAATGTTTTAATACTAAATGTATTGCTACAAATACATCTATTTACATTAACATATACAAAAAATATTACAAAATGTATTGTAACACACACACACACACACACACACACACACACACACACACACACACACACACACACACACACACACACACACACACACTGTATATAATATTATGATAATAAACATATATCAATATACATAATGTACATCATATACTATTTTTCTTTTTCTGTGTGGGTTAATTTTTTCAACTGACTCTATATTTTATTCTCTACTTGGAAGATACAACTCAAGATTATACAAATCTGCTTATTGTACTAAAATACTTTCTAGCTGTTCATTTTAGCCATCATTGGTTGTGATTGTCCGAGTTCCTGCATTTGGAGAATTTGACGTTACAACAGTGTTTAAAAAAAAAACAACAACAATGAATGAATAAACGAATAAATCAACCTTGCATTGTGCTTATGGCAAAGTCAATAATGTGTAGGTTGAGTTTTAATATAAAATATGTGTATTTTTAAAAAGCCTTTGCACTGATTGTGTTTTTGTGGTGGATTCTAACAGCAATGTGAAACAAGGAAAAAAAAAGATTTGCACACATAACCCTTTAAATTACAATGATTGTTGTCGGGGATTTTTAAGTCCTCTACATATTATTTTAATACTGCGTGGTTAACTTTAGACACTAACACTATCAATGTACTGTATATCAATAATTAATGGAATGAAAGAACAAACCAAACTTTGTAGATGTGGATGAAGTAAGCAGGATTTATTGCAGCAATAAAGTTAAAAAATGAGCCGTACTCCAATGCTTAAGTGGCACACGCAACCATTTCCCAGAGCAGACTGACTCAACAGGTACAAGCATATTCCTTATATACAGTCTCGCAAGAGGGGAGGGGCAGACTCGCCCCTCCTACAATTTTTTATTCTCCATTTTCTGTTACTTCCATTATAATCTGATTTTTGCTATATTTTGGCTCCCATTATAATCCTAATCTTTTTACAATTTGTTTCCCATTATCTTTAAATTTCTTTCATTTGGCCTATAAAAAATTAGTAAGGCAATGTACCTCAATATCTGACTCCCATTATAATTCTATGTACAGCCAAATTCTTTCCCATTATCTTCCAATTTTCTTTGTTTAATCTAAAAAAATTAACAGGGCGGAGTTTGTTGTTATTACATTATACACCCCGTTTATCTGACTCCTACATTTCCGAGTTACTGTCACAGTTCTGAAGGACAATACCATGGGTAAGCATCTTATGTATTATCTTTTAATGTTGTTGTCTTTTATCTTGGTTTATGTGGTGCTTATGTATTGTATTTTACTTTGTAACAGCCATATCTTTTATTTCATTTTATGTTATGCTTATGTATCTTATTTTATTTTGTTACAGCCATATCTTTTATTTCATTTAATGTTATGCTTATGTATCTTATTTTATTTTATTACAGCCAATTGTGATTATTCGAACGATCTCTGCGTCTCTCTGGATAGCTCAGACAGTGACTCCGAAGAGCTACAATTGTCACTCCGGACGCCTCTGTTCCTGCACCGCCTGTAAATAGGCGCGCCACTACCTACCTCTTACTGAGCTCCCTTTGGCTGTTGCCCTTGCTCGGCCAACTGAAGACAGGTGCGTTTCTACTTATGTGCCTCTCGTTGCACTTCCCTTGGCTGTCGTTCTTGCCCAGAGAATATTGCCTTCTAACTGATATACTTTATTTTTCTGATGCTTACCCAAGTCTACCATGTTCTATGTATTTTTGTCTTGGGGCCTTATATTTTGTAAGCATTCATTTGTGACTTATCTTTATAATAAACTTAAGTATCTTAAACCTTACTTTTGTCTGTGTCTTATGTTTAACTAGGTACATGCATTCTGTATACGCTGTTCCACTGTATGCTATTACATCACTATGTCCTGTTACATCACTATTTATGCTCACAAAATGGAGTAGTTAGTAATTATTTGAATCTTATTTTACTTCATGTTATCTCTACATAAACACATGTTCCAACACTGCTCACATTGTTGGTACAAAAACCACTATACGTCATCAGCCTCCTCCTCTACCAGTTTCACTTTCATTTCAGTAGAAGAAAACAGTGACCTATCATATTAATGACATACACTTTAAAACATCCAGTTGTATCATCTGACTGCAGATACTGTATGTCTGTGGTCATAAGATGTTTATAACATACAGTAGATAAAAAAAATTCCAGTGGAGAATGGGATGGAACGAATGTAACCAGACAAAGCAATAGCAAAATCTTCCCACACAAAGTGCATTTATCCCGAGACTGTTGTACATTTGTGCATCTCTTGCGTAATCTCACTCTGGCTGTGCATCGTGGAAAATGTAGCAAAACCAGTGCTAGAGGAAAATGAGGCCAAGTGATGTATAGATCTGGAATATAGAAGGTTACACTATTCCACATAAAATGGAGTTTGCACAACATCCAAATCACTCAAAGTCACATTTCACAGAACATATTGGGGACATTAAGCGACCACAGATTCTGAATGCTATGGTAGCTGCAGTGGCAGTACCTGATCGTGAATGTCCTTTTTCTAGGCACCAGCAACTCTCTATCTCTCATCTGACTTGAAAATAGGATTGAACTAAAGGGACATTAGCGCAAGCATATAACAAAACTGATACCTGTATGTTTACTGAATAAAAAAGGCTTACATCACATGAAAATAGTATCTTAAAATATAAAATAAAATTCCTGTTACCGTATTAAAAAACAAAAAAAATTATATATAGACTGTGTAGCATGTTATGTATAGCATGTTATGGCCACAAACTTAACAGATTTATTAATTTAGTTTTATGAAAAATCAAACCATAACATTTTTTTGTGGAAAGACAGGCACATTCATCCATCACAAGCGAGCAGAATGGGAGCTGAAAAGGATGCACCTTCATCCACCAGCTCAAACCAGTTGTGAGTGTCAAATTAAACCTTCAAGATTGCGCGGTTCTGTGGACTCATAACAGCTCTACACTGTAAAAAAAAAAAAAAAAACGGTAAATTTAACAGTAAAAAACTGGCTCCTGTGCAAGTCATGTGAGGGGACGTGGGGAAACTGAGGAAGTCCAACAACGACCTCGCTAGCAAGGTAGTGTAGTGGTTAGCACTGTCGCCTTGCACCTCCAGGGGCTGGGTTTGATTCCCAGTCAGGCGCGAAAAAAAAAAAAAAAAGCAATTAAAATCCGTAAAATATGCAGCATAATGAGTGTGATCCCATAGTTGCTACTGTATTTTTTTTACAGTAAACTTCTGGCAACCACAGCTGTCGTTTTTTTATCGTAAAATTTACGCTTTGTTTTTTTTTACAGTGCAATAACGGTGCTACCGTATTTTTTATGGTAAAATTCTGGTAACCACAGCTGCCAGTTTTTTACTGTAAAATTTACGGATTTACGTACCGTTTTTTTTTACAGTGTAGGGAGCAGAATCTCTAGGATCTCTATACATGATAAGTGCCAATCGGGGTTTGTGGGAGGGCCTTACAATGCTGAATTTGTCAAGTAATTTTGGAGAAAGGAGCCCCTAAATTTTAAAAACTTTCTCGTTAGATTGTTATAACCAGCAACCATATTTTTTAAAACAAGCCCAAAAAAACGCAACTCAACCAGACTAATTTTTTCAAGCGACTTCAAATAAATAAAAGCCCAAAGTCGATGATTATAAGCAGAATTGGCAACTATTGTGGAAGGATGCAGGCAAGACATAAGAACAGACGTCCTTAAGACTTAAATGACAAAACCACAAACAAACAAAACTGGAAGCAAGAACAAGAATAGGCCCAAAACAACAATGCAAGAACTGTGTTAAGAAAACTGGAAGAATTAAAAAGAACAGATCAGAACAGCATCACATAGATCAAATCAGATGTGAGACAAAGAATGACGCAACTCAAGGACTATATATATACACCAGACTACTCAAGCTACCGGTGATGACACTCAAAGCCAAAAGACAAAGTTAAAAGGTGCACTCTGGGAAATAAAATGCAACCATGAGCGGAGTCTCTGGACGCAATGCACCCTCCAGGGGTTATCCCTGACAGACAGTTATATAAAGAAATGATCATCGACACCCTCCACAGGAAGGCTAAGCCACAGAAGGTTGACGCTAAAAGGGCTGGCTGTTCGCAGAGTGCTGTATTGAAGAATACCCATGGAAAGTTGACTGGAAGGGGAAAAGAAAAAAAAAAACGGTCCACAAACAACAAAGATAACAAAAGCCTAAGGAAGATAGTCACACAAGGCCAATTCAAAAACTTGGGAGACAAGGAGTGAAGTGAGGCTTGAGTAAGTGCATCAAGAGCCACAAGAGACTGATGTCTTCAGAAAATGGGCTACGACTGTTGGATTCCAAGTATTAAGCCTCTCCTGAACCAGAGACAGAATGTCAGAAGCATCTTATCCGGGCTAAAGAGAAAAAAAAAACTGGACCATTGCTCAGTGGTTCAAAGTTGTCTTTTCAGATGGCAAAGATTTTTGCAGTTTATTTGGAAATCAAGGTCCCAAAGTCAGTGTAAAGTTTATATATATACATACAGTACAGACCAAAAGTTTGGACACACCTTCTCATTCAAAGAGTTTTCTTTAATTTCATGACTATGAAAATTGTAGATTCACACTGAAGGCATCAAAACTATGAATTAACACATGTGGAATTATATACATAATTGTGAAACAACTGAAAAAATGTCATATTCTAGGTTCTTCAAAATAGCCACTTTTTGCTTTGATTACTGCTTTGCACACTCTTGGCATTCTCTTGATGAGCTTCAAGAGGAAGTCACCTGAAATGGTTTTCACTTCACAGGTGTGTCCTGTCAGGTTTAATAAGTGGGATTTCTTGCCTTATAAATGGGTTTGGGACCATCAGTTGTGTTGTGCAGAAGTCAGGTGGATACACAGCTGATAGTCCTACTGAATAGACTGTTAGAATTTGTATTATGGCAAGAACAAAGCTGCTAAGTAAAGAAAAACGAGTGGCCATCATTACTTTAAGAAATGAAGGTCAGTCAGCCCGAAAAATTGGGAAAACTTTGAAAGTGTCCCCAAGTGCAGTCACAGAAACCATCAAGCGCTACAAAGAAACTGGCTCACATGCGGACCGCCCCAGGAAAGGAAGACCAAGAGTCACCTCTGCTGCGGAGGATAAGTTCATCCGAGACACCAGCCTCAGAAATCGCAGGTTAACAGCAGCTCAGATCAGAGAGCAGGTCAATGCCACACAGAGTTCTAGCAGCAGACACGTCTCTAGAACAACTGTTAAGAGGAGACTGTGTGAATCAGGCCTTCATGGTAGAATATCTGCTAGGAAACCACTGCTAAGGACAGGCAACAAGCAGAAGAGACTTGTTTGGGCTAAAGTACACAATAAAGAACACACGAAAGAAAACTCTTTGAATGAGAAGGTGTGTCCAAACTTTTGGTCTGTACTGTATATTTTTTATTTTGTCAGTTTTATACCATTAAACATTTGGAAGTTCATTAAACATAAATATTATAAAAAGTGTAAATCATTTCTGAGTCAAAAACTGATCAACAAAAGATCGTTTAAAATGCATAATTGGATGAATCGCACCGTTCATGGAATCAGGAAGTGCATCTGGCATAAAACCTGGACCACCTGCTGTAGCAAACCCTAATGGAAGTAGCTGAAAAGACACCAAAAAGTAGGAAATGGATAACACCTGTTATATCATGAGCATCCAACCTTTTTTGCTTGATTAAAATAAAATAAAGAATTTAATATTATTAAGGAAAAAAATCCTGCAGCAAAAATGTCTTTCAAATAAAATAAAAAAAATGGAAGGAAACTTGAGTTTATGGCTACGTTTACACTTTATTTGATTTTTTTAGGGCAGTCTGAACACACAAATCTGATGTTTTTCAGATCAGATCTGAGGCCCTTCCATATGTGGTCCAGATCGGATACATGGTCAAGCGAGTTGAACGAGAACAGCCAGATCATGCGTGGGGAGCTCGGTGACGTCAGTCAGGTCCAGCATTGCGGGGATTTCTCTAGCAATGGAGAAAAATAAAACAGCTAAAGCAAGGAGTCTGGCTTTCTTCCTTGTGCGGGACCTCAATAAATACAGCAGACTAACTGCTTGCAATCCTTCAGAAGAAAATCCCAAGCATATTTTTGCTGAAATTTCATCCACTGTATGAAATGAATGAGCGGTCGAGGCAACTCATGACGTGTTTTGACCCAGAAAATCAATGCGCGTGCCATTTCGGAGGACAAAGCATCCACGTTAGAGTCAGATAAAGGTTACTTGTAAATATGTTATGTGAACATAGCTAGCGCTTGGCAACCAGAAATTAACCAGTATAGTAAATGTTGCAAAAAACCCACTCACTCAAACCACCAACCAGCGTTATAGGAGTGAGGTCTGGTGGAACCACTAGTTAACATGTATGAACAGTTTTAGATTATGCAAGCAATATGCTTCTGCTTATGATCTCTTTTCATATGTATATGTAAATACATTTCGAAATAAGCCAAAGAGACTACAGTCTCTTCCAATTGGTTTGTACTGGCTTCCAAGTCCAAGGCTCCAAGGATATCTCTGTTAAAATTTCCAATATCCAAGGATATCTCTGTCACCTAAAAAGAAATAAAAAACAGAGACTAGTTTTGTCCAATATTGCGCAAAAAATGCCTTAGCTACAACTCAACCATATTTATTGTCACCTCTTATTTTACGATGCGGTTTAGCCATGACAAGACAAGTTTATATGCATTCTCTGCGAGCTACATTAACAACAAAATGCCTTTTGAATTCCTCAAGTCACATGTGCTGTTAAGGATATTAAACTGCCACATGGAATTGTTTCACTTCAAGCAAAGAGAATTCGATCTGGACGACTTCGCATTTCATTTAAGTCGAAATACATGTTATTATAAGATGCATGAAACATCAAGGTGTCACCAGGGCAAGCGTGTCGGACTCCTCACCTTAGCCCTTCACTGGAGAACTGTATTCGAACCCTTAGAATCCGAACAGCGCCCCCTCCAGTGGCACATTTTTGCTTTACACATTAGCGTTGCGCATACAAGCCTGCGATCAGGTTCTTGACAATTCTTACATAAGTCAGCATTAAGGTTTTGCAACTGAACTGTTTTGACTCGGTTCGAGGAGTTTCGACTCGCTTGTCTGACACAAAGGTTCGCACAGAGGTGAAGAATGTAGCGCTGACGCGGTGAGACAGCAGGGGAAGTGTGCGTATTGGCTGAACGGGCTGACGGTTTCCCGTTTCTGCGTCTTAAACGGGGTCCACATTTCTGCTGGACGGGTCCAGGAGCGCGGGGTAAACAGAGGGAGTGGTGTGTATGTGAGCGTGTGTCCACAGACCTGCCTGTGTGAACGCAGCACTGTTTACATGTGGTGAAAGTTAAGGTGTATTTACAGTTAGAACCTAAGTGCACTCTGTCAGAGAAGGTCTGACCTCGGGTTGAACTGAGAGTCGGTAAATGGAGAAAAAGAGAAAAGTTATACTTCTTTTCTCTCTTCGTCTCTTCCTCGCTGCTCTGTCAGGTTTTTTTTTTTCTACTGCTCTGATTCTTAGAGAAACAGCGATCCAGAGAGCAGCAACACCATGCAGGCGCCATAACAACGGGTTCAGTGAATTATTCACAGATTAGGGTATAGCCTGCTTAATGACTCATGTCCACACACACGCACGCACACTCTTAAATGTACCTCTAGCAAGCTTTCTGTAGAAGAATTTAATAAGGCACTGAAAACAGCGCTTCATCGTCCTCATTCATCTACCCATACTCCTGTCGGCCTCTCTTTTTCTCGCCATATTTCTCTCTATCACACTCTCGCTGTCTCTCTCTTTCTCTTTCTTCTGTTCCATTGTCACTGCATTATGGCAATGTGTGGGACACAGAGACCAGGCTGGATTCTATTGAGGCAGTAAAAGGGAGGGGGAGAGGATGGATGAAAGAGATGAAAGGCAACAAATGAAAGATTTCCTTCCCAGGCTCATAAATCAAGAGAGCCAAGAGCAGGACAAGGCCTCCCTGTCTCACTATCTCTCTCTCTCTCTCTCTCTCTCTTTCTCACTCAAACACAGCACCCTAACCACTATTCTACGTCTACGTCTCTCACAGCATACATACCATCGGAACGCATTAATAGACGCGGTCATATACACACAAACATTGACAGACCACTCACACCCTCACCCTTATGTAAACACACTGATTTACACATACACACACACACGCACACACACACCCTGTGCAGATGGCGTGTGCAGGAATGGCGTCCAGACGCACCGGGCGGCAGTGAGCTGGCACGAAGGCAAGCCCATAAAATCAGTCAAGAATTAAAGCGACGCCACGCTTCAAAGCAGCGCATCTTCAAACTGGCCTCTTTTAAAGACTGCACACACACACACACACACTCGCGCATGCTATCATATAAAACACTCGCGTACAGTGAGACCTAACAGGCACACGTGTGAGAGGGACACCTGTCGCATTCTGATATGCTTACGTATCTAAGCACACACGAGAACAACTGCTCTTACGGTTTACGGGCACATAATCAAACAGGACTGGACAGGCCTAGTTTCTGCGAGACCGCCAGCGGCTGCGCAGCGATTTCTTTTACTTTTTTTTTGTCAACAGTATGAGGTTGGAGACGCTTCTCCTGTATAAGGGAATCTCCGACAGGATGTTTGACTTACTATATTTTACTGCAGAAAACAAGCAGGCTAGTCATTCATGGCCTGATTTCGCAAGCCAGACTACCAGCATTCGGTAAAAATCGAATGCGTTTCATCACTAAATATGACCGAAATGAGCAGACTTTCATAGAAACAGCCGATCTGACTGACAAGGTATGTATCCAACCACAGAGCTCAACAAATATGCAGAAAAACTGCTGTGAAAAATGTCACATAACTTCAACAGATGGATTTCCACCAGAAAATTGTTCACTTTGTTATAAGGAGACGATGCACCAAACTGGTGGCTTTTACTGTACATGGACCCTAATATTCCACTAATAATCAGTATAATCAAAGTCAAAGTGGTAGTCTAAACCTTTGGTAATCCATCCCAGAAGAAAATATTAGCAATGTACACAGCTCGATATGGTCATTTTTCTTATTCTCTTGTTGGAATAAATTTACTCTTTCTAAACATGTTTGTCCCATGAGTTAAGTGCTAAAGTGCTTCTGATCTTATTCGATTTCTATGATGATGATTGATGGTTCTAATTAGAATGATTACAATTGGATTTGAAGAAATAATGTCCATGTTACAGCATCCAGGCCATCTATGGCAAGGAGTTCAAAAAGGCAACACAGGTCAAGCTTAGAGGGCAGTTAGTGCTGACTCCTTTAAGTGTGTCTACTTGCCCTGGGATGGAATATGAGCAGCAGTCTGATAAGATGTCTGGGCCGGCTTCACATGTCTCAGAGAAAACACGTAGCAACCCTCATACTCCCAGTTCATAGCCATGGTGTCGTGTCAATTAATCTGTTGTATTCCAAAAGCTTATTGTGCCACATAGGGGATTTTTCATGATCTTGGATATTACAGACATGTTTGCTAAGCAAGGGAGGTAATGTTAAAAGAAAATAAATACATAAAATAAAAACCATGAAAACTCCCACTTTTTATAAAAAAAAATTGTTCATTAATGATGATTAAGGGGAAGTGGAATCTATATCCTGTATTCAGGGTCGCGGGAGGCCTTCAGCCTATTCCAGGAGACTTAAGGCACGTGGCGGGGTACAACCTGGACAGGGCGCCAATCCATCGCAGGGCACACACACATACACTGACACACACTACGGGCAATTAGGGAACGGCAATTAGCCTAATCTGCATGTCTTTAGACTGTGGGAGGAAACCGGAGTACCCGGAGGAAACCCACCAAGCACGGGGAGAACATGCAAACTCCATGCACACAGAGACGGGAATTGAGCCTGGCCGGGAATCAAACCCGCACCCTGGAGGTTCAAGGCGACATTGCTAACCACTACACCACCATGCCACCTATTTGAATCTAATTATATACAATATATAATCTAACTCCGCTCCCAGATTAAATTGATAGCTTAGACAAGTGTATTGTGAGAATATATTCAATCAGCAGAATACACAGCCTTAGTGTCAGTGTTCAGAAGAGTCTTCAAGATCCTGAATCTTGTGAACATAAAGGTGTGCAAAAAATGGAGCCTGATATGTACTGTACGCTTAGCTCACGACAACGATCAGAGCGTGCCACTGAAGGTAGTGTACACACAGTTCTGTCTATATGAAACCATAGTAAACTACGTAAACCTCATATAAATTAATTAATGGTGATTTGCTTAGAAACGGCCAATCCTGGTGCAGGAAGTGGAAATAAAAAAAAGGAGCGATGAGACGAGAGATATGTGGGACTTGCAACCCTTCTTTTCCAATTGTTCAAGCTTTCTTCTCCAAATCTTCTTCATCACTTGAAGAAATCACGTCATAACAGGTGTTTCATAAACGATGACAAGGTTATCAAGGTGGAACTTTTCCCCAAGAGCCAAAAAGTGTGGAGAAGTGTGTGCACCTAGGGTGGAGGATATGTAGAGGAGGACTAAGCTCACAACCAACGTTTGTTTTCATTATTTAATTAAAAAAATGTTATGATGTAGAAGAAGTTGGGAGTCATGCAAGACACTACATTTTGAATACCGTTGATATCCTGTGTTGTGTTGTGGAGGAGCTGGAGCCAATCCAAGGGAACTGTGTGCACAAGACAGGAAACGTCCTGAATAGGGTCCAAGAATCCCTTCATATAATTATGACAATATTTTAGACAAGAGGCAGCGTGGTACCCTAGTGGTTAGCACTATGGTCTCACACCTGTAGGGAAGAGGGTTAAATTCCCACCTCAGGTCTGTACACGTGGAGTTTGATTGCTCTGTACAGACTTGGTGGGTTTCCTCCAGGTACAAAGTGTCCAAAGACATGCAGATTACGCTAATTGGTGTTTCCAAATTGTACGTAATGTGAGAATGTGAATGAATGTGGTAGCTTCCTGGGATAGGCTCCAGGCTACCTGCGACCTTGTATATGGGATAAGCAGTATAGAAGATGAATAAATGACCTTTAGACAAGAACGCAACTTTAGCCAAGTCCACATTTGTGTCTTTTGTAGCTATTCATAAATAATAGCCGATTCATTTGTGATGATTTGATTACGAACAACCGATCTTGGTGCATGAAGTGGAAATAACAGCAGCAACTGAGGCAGGACCTCTATCTGTGGGACCTTCCCCAACTGTCCAACCTTTCATTTTTCAAATTGTGGCCTATATTTTAGGTGTGTCTCTCAACCTGGTGTATGGATTTCCTGAACGTCTCCATGTCTCATCCATGCACTGATGAGGTAAAAACGAGCTAGCACAGGACTAGCTAGTACAAGCAACAAAAAAATGTCTTGTTGAATTTCATCGTAGCATCACTCCATTTTTCAACACTCTGTTTTCCACTCTGTTTCCATTCTAAACCTTAAAGTTTATCATTCCCCTCATTAACAAAGCAGAGGTCATCAATTCCAGCACTGGCCTGGGATCCATTACCCCATTATGTACGTCATCACTACGTGGTGCAGGATCTGAGCACTTGTACAAAATAGTTGGCTAATATCGTGCTTTTGCCAAATTCGTAGCACTCACAATCTATTCCCAAATGTGCTCCCATCGCATGTTGCTGTCGGTTTAAGAAGGAAGGATTTGATTATCAGGCCATGATGTAAATCAGAGTTCCAGGCTGTGGTGTAAAAGTGGAGGAAATTTCTCCGACGCTGGCAGGTGGGACACGGCGTAACGAGGGATCACTAAATTTGATGGAACGTCATAAAGTTTCCTGGAGAGAGCTGCCTTGTGAAAGCAACATTAACATGTTTAGGGTTTCCAGTTCGAGATTGTCAACGAGAGACAGGCAACCGCATGAGCCGGTGCGACAGCCACAGACCTCACGGCCTGCTCTCTTCTTTTCTTATCTTATCTTATCTTTGTCCGCCTTTCTTTCTGAAATACACACAAAACCCATGGACACAGTAATATGTCCAGATTACGTTACACAAAGCCCTCTGTCTGCCAGTACAGCCAAAGGTTCTCAGTTACACAAGGACATCTCTGAAACATGCTTAAGGAGAAAGAGAGAGAGTCGCTTGTGAGTATGTAATCATAGCCTGACCTCACTGTAATTAGATGCATCTCAGAGGAAGCATCGCACTGTCTAGAAGCTAATAAACACACACAAAAGCCCGACTACTGTATATCCACAGTGACAGAGACATATTCACACACAGTCCGCGAGCTGCATGCGCTAACTTTAACTTTTCTCCGACTTCTTTTATTAATAAATCACAGCACATGTGGACAGAATTAACTGCGATGCCATGCATATTTGAGGATTAAAAAGCAGAAAATACTAAATTATTAACGGTAGAACAGCAGCTCTGTCCCTGTACAAAAAGTAAGAAAGTGAGACAGAGAGAGAGAGAGAGAGAGAGAGAGAGAGGAAACACAAGAGGAAGAGCGAATTTAATCCCCAGTGCCTTTTTTTCCCCTTTTTTTCGTTTTTGCCTGAGAATCTCTATGTTTGGGTATCACTTCAAAGCGTTCGAGGCTATTAGTCAGACGCTACGCTGAACCTCCCCGTTCCTATTTCCATCTAATCTCGACTAACCACAAAACACGATAACAACTACGACTAATCTCGCCCCGCTCCACCCACCTTATTCTACAGATGAAACACCTTTGCATGTACACGCACCTTAAACACAGCTGAATTTATTCATTTGGCTTGGCACGCATGCATGTGTTTCACACACACACAGACTGCCTAAAACAACAGTCAGATTGGTGTATACAGGCACTGAAGGCCACAGTGTTATTCTTTGCCTGCCATGTCTCACCGTCTCACCCCAGCGTCTCAGTTTTTCCAGTGTCAGCTCTAATGACTGATTTGACACCATTTTTTTACATGTCAAAAATGGAGTTCTACCGTTAAATCTGGTTCACTTGAACTACTTAAGCAATTGACAAGAAAAAGAAAAAGAAAAAAAAGACGAGAAATTAAGAAGGGATTATGCACATGGGTATGGAAACGCGTTCCAAAATAACTATGGAAATTACTGTTTTAACGAAAAATCTAACTAGCACATGAGGGCTTTTACAAGACATGGTTTATTTGTACAGGCATCTCAGTTGCTTTGAGACACAGAAGAAAAGAAAGGACTAAAAAAAACTATTTTATAGCGAACAATTAAGAGCTGCTGGCAGCACTGCGAAAACAGCTAAACGTTCTTAACGTCCAATTAAAAGGTCCATATAATTCACTCCAAGCCGACCTTTTAAACAGCTATTTTTGCCTTTGTAGTTTTGCTAAACTACAGAAGAAACAGGATTTTGGCATTTCAACTCATTTACCTCCCACCACCTACTGGAATATGCGTTGCAGGCTTTATTTC
Organism: Clarias macrocephalus; assembly: GCA_011419295.1. NCBI lineage: Eukaryota > Metazoa > Chordata > Actinopteri > Siluriformes > Clariidae > Clarias > Clarias macrocephalus. The sequence goes on along the minus strand of JAAGKR010001520.1, from coordinate 39,127 downwards.
TGAGAAAATAAGTGAAGCCAACAAACCACCTGTGAATCTGTAGCGACGCTTACGTTCAGCTTTAAACCTAAATAAGTATGCTTCATATACAGGCAGCTAAAAATAAATAAATAAAGAATAAATAAATAAATAAACTGGTTGAGCCCAGTGTGAATGAAAATTCAACTGGATTAAATTTGGATGTGTATAGTCAGAAGTAGCATGGCTGCTCTGGACAAAGGAAACAGTTGAAGTGATGAATAAATGAATGAAAGAAAGGGTAGCTAAATGGATGGATCATATAAGGTTGAATAAAAGATGGATTGATGGATGGATGGATGGATGGATGGGTGGATAAAACCTTGAATAATGAATGGATTAAAGATTGAATGAAATATGAAGTTAATCTATGGAGGACTGGAGGATGGATGGATAACATGTTAAATGGATGGATGGATGGATGAACAAATAGATGGATGACTAAATCAATGGATGGAAAAATGAATGAAGGAATACTTGTATGGATGAATGAATTGATAAAAAGATCAAAAAGATTAATGAATGAATGAATGAATGAATTAATTAACTAATTAATGAATGAAACGAGTAAAACCGATTGAGCAGGTTGACAATTTCACTATACACAGAGAGACACAGATTAGCCACCATGATAAATTCTTTGACTTTCTTTTGATAAAAATTTGCAAGAAAATCCATGAACGAGCGCAAAACACACTCTGACCACACACACAAACAAACAAACAAATAAATGCTTCTGTTATCTGGCAGGTAATTCTCTACTACTACAATGTCTCAGTTCTGTTTACAGACGATAATGGCTTCGGCTCTGGCACCGCCGCTGTGTCGGTTGAAAATTGGTACCTGAGAACCATAAATCCAGCCCTCCTCCTTTCTCCAGCCGTTAGCCTTGTCCCTCCATCACTCCTGCCCCGCAGCAGGGGATTAACTCCTGGGCCTCCGCTGTCTCTTTAATACTGGATAGATTTTATACAACACTAATCCCTCTCCGGCACCCTCACCCCACTGCCTGCTCCCTAAGCGATGTGCTATGCTCAGGCACGATTTCTCATGGCAAACTGCGTCCATTTGCACAGAGAACGTTAGGGCTGAGAACCAGACGAGTCCTCGGTGTAGATGTACAACAAAAAAATAAACACTTGATGGAAACAAAGATTGTGTGACCCTGGCAATGTAGCGTTCCTTATTGCATAGAAAGGACAGTGCTCATGTTTCTTTAGCCTTGACAGTGTGAGCAAGAACAATGAGGGAACATGGTCATTCATATACAGAGAGAGAGAGAGAAGGACAACAAGCAGTGTAGCCTAGTGGCCAAAGCAGGGAAAGAGAAAGAAAAGAAAGGAAAACTCTGAGGAACAAATTTGAGCTAAACACATACATGTATAATGATAATGCAATAATAACAGTGCAATTCTCACGAAACAAGATAAAGCAGGAGCAGGATCAGCCATTTGTTTTAATCAGTGTCAGTGGAAGAGGAGCAGGATCTGTACAATGCACCACACACACACGCATGCACGCTTTAAGCGCAACAAGTCCCTTTGCATTTGAGATATGCACTGACTGCATGCCACATCCCTTGAGACTGATTAAAATGGAATTCCTGATGCTAATCTTTGTTTTTGCGCACACAAAAAATGCAACTTGTCCTCAAGAAGCATGCCACATGTATATTTAATGGTGACGCTCAGTGTGTGTTTAGCGGCTTGGGCAATGCCGCTCTGATGACTTGCTTGAATGTGTGAGAGAGGGAGTGGGGGGAGAACAATAAGCCTCCAAGTTTTTGTTCTGGCTAAAGCTTAAAGTTATTATTCATTCGTTTTAGTAAGAGCTTTATCCTGATCAATGCTGGGAGCCTGTCCCAGGAACAATGTGCAAAAGGCAGGGAAATTCACCTCACATGCTACACACATGCCCATTACAGGCAAAAAAAAAAAAAACAATCTGACTTGTTAGTGTACCAATGTGCGAGTGTTTCAGGATTGAACGAGGGACACACGAGTTGTGAGGCAGTAACACTACCGAGTTCACTGACATTTTGTCCTTATTAAATTATTGATATTGTAGATGTTATTATCATTATTGTTGTCGATATAACATTTTAAGTTGAGGTGTGCTGGGACCTGAGAAGACCCCAAGGGGCAGCCGGGCAGTCAGTGAAGCAGACGAAAGAAATCAGCGCCTGCACCTGTTAGGCCCCAGAGGCTATTGCTACAGTGGGGGGTGAGGGGGGTGAGGGGTGAGAGGGTTTCTAGTGTTAATGCTCCCCCATCATCATCACACATCTTCCACAAGTTCCCTAGAGAGAGAGAGAGAGAGAGAGAGAGAGAAACAGGTCTGTATCCGCACGCCTCCCCGCCCCGTCTCGCAACGGCCCTCTCCCTGGGAATCCAATAATAAAAACCTGAAATTAAAAACAGGTAATCTGGTAATCTTTTGTGCTTCCAACGTTAATAATGATGAACAGATGTCACATGCGAATGTCGCAGGAGGCACACGGGTAGCCCGATGGGAAGCCGTGAGACGGGAAAGACCGACACAGACAGACAGGAAGAACCTTTTATTTTAAAACCATTACAAATCAAAACTCAAAAGGTGTTAAAGCAAGATGGATTTTCAAATAATACATCGCACAAAAGGAAACGACCAGATCTGTGCACGCCTGAACATCGGCAATCGAAAAACTCGATTCCCAGAACCCCTCACTGCCACGAGGGCCTCTCTGAAACTCATTTCATTTCATTTGAAAAATCTCCACAGTCTGCTGGTAGAGCGTGTATAGCTATACCTATATTACTATCCATAACTACCCATGACTCCACCAGAGATTTGACAGGCCAAAGTGGCTGTTAACCACATGCCTTCCATTTGACTTATTTACAGATTATTTCTTTGTTATTAGGGATTATTTAGGGATTGCAAATTTGTCCTGCCTTGAATATATATGAACAGAGGTCGTAAAATGGGAATAACTGCAATGGTAATCACCACTGGCCTTCACGTGTGTGTGTGTGTGTGTGTGTGTGTGTGTGTGTGTGTGTGTGTGTGTGTGTGTGTGTGTATTTCTCTTGCTATGCCTTGCTATGTCTAGAATCAGACACTTGCTGTAATCGGAAATTAATTAATGACAGGTTGGTGGAATGGAACCTTAACATGTGGTATTTTTATCACCGGATGTTCTGGAATGTCGTCAGTGTAGTTCCTGTTATCACACCTGTTAAAGCAGCTTTTAAAGCGGGTCCGTCTTCAGCACTTTTTTTTCTCTCTTTTGAAGCTAATAAGACAAAAACATGCAGCTTGTCATGTTACCGAGAGGTTAACCCGGATAACCCTCCGTCTAGAAAACATAAAGTTATAGCTGCACCTCTGTTACAACACTGACCCTGGAGCTTCCCTCCAAAAAAAAATGTTTAAAAAAGAATTTATATATAAAATCAAATATAAGATTGTTCTCAAGAAAAATGTGACAGTATTATTGAACACATTTATTAAATCCCCTCCACAATCCACATTGTGAAAAAGCAACACATTAATACAGACTAAAAACCTTAAATTTTGGGATTTGCTGTTCCTGAAAATTAATCAACACCTTCGGACTAAGCGGATCGAAAAATTCTGAGGTAAATATTGTTCCAATAACGAGTTATAAGGTGTAAACAAGCCAGATAGAGCAACTCACAAAAAGGTGCGAAACAGTATTCAGTAGCATTCGTAGCAGAAAGGACCTTGTATCGAAACATGCTTTGTGGGAAACTAAAGCTTTGTGATGTTGAACCCAGTTCGTAAGAAGCAATCAAACTAAATCCATGGTTTCTCAAAAATCTTCTATAATAAAAAAAAGCCTTCATGAATATACAGTAATTATAAGCAGCTACACAGCGCTTCAACTTATCTAAAGATGTCCCGAAGACTTATGTATCAACGTTTGAAACACGCAAAAAAGGTCGTGCAAGTCTGTTTCTTACAGCTCTTCCATACAGAAAGTTGATTGAAGACATTTCAAAAATAGTGAAACCGTCTGAATATTGCAATATCAGGATATACATGCAACCGGATGCTTTTACAATGCAATAAAGGACTGAATTTGCTTATGTCAGCAGGAAGCGAGAATTTTCACTTCTGATCAATGATGAATGTTGCATTCTGAGGGAAAGTATTGGAAACAGACTGCAGGTTGGAGTTGTGCATGCGTGCTGTCTGGTTTGTAAGATAAGACTTCGTCCTTTATACTGCCTGTGTAAAACAACAACAACAATGATATCAAATGCCCTCCAATGCGCTTTAGTCCAGGAAATGTTCATTTAAATTGGACTTTTTTTTGCTTACAATGACTCATCCTGGACTCACCCAGATGCCAATGACTCTTCTTTCATGTCACAGCGTATTCCTTAGATTCTAAATAGATGTGAAATGTATGCCATAAGAGGAAACAGCATACAGTACAGTATACATGTAAGAGTGAGAATTTTGTGCAAATGTTTTGGAACTAAACTAATGAACATTTCCATGAAGACATGTTTCAAAGATATGCCATTATATTTCTTATTTCTTTGTATAGAGTGATAGTTTGTGATGGATGTAACAATCAATGTATATACAGTACTGTGCAAAAGTCTTTCTGAGGGTCTCTGATTTTCTGTCTAGTCGCTTGCCCATGACCAGTTTCACGGGAATGTTTCTGTTTGTTAAGCCACAAAGTGACCTATGAATCACTCAAGCCTAAAACCATCTAACCTAAAGCATGAACCAGTGAGAAACAGGTGCAGATGATGACAGATAGATGATCAGGCCGGTGATTAGTGTACCGGTGATGCTGAACGCTGAATGGTTGGAACAGACGAGAGGGGAAATGAGGTAGTTGTTCCATAAACACTAAAAAGGCACTTGTGCAGCTTGTTGCAGTAGAATATTTGTTCCTGTTTCTTTAATTTAATCGACATGGTTTTGCTTAATTTAATTGAGAGGAGGAATTGAGAGGTGGCTCATGACTTTCGCACAGTTTTGTATCTTACAGTCAATATATTTCTGTTCTTTTCAAATGGTTTACTTGAACCTTTTCCCCCCATTTCATTTCCAAGCAAGAGAGTGAATCTTTCAGATCTTTATACTGTTCTGTTTTCTTTTGTGTATTGTGATTTTATGCATTTATTTTTTTAAGAATGGTTTAAAATCCTTGCAGAACTTTATACATAATGCCTCAAGTCTTTGAGCAATTACACTCTTGATGGATGGATGGATGGATGGATGGATGGATGGAAAAAAATAATAAAGGAAGTAATTAAAGGAAACAAGGGAGGAAGGAAGGACGGAAGGAAAGATAGAAATGAATGAAAGAAAGAAAAAAAGAAAGAAAGAAGAAACGAAAGGAATAAAATAAAGAATCCACTTCACCTGCTTCCAAGTTTTCTAAACATCTCTTTGTTCTGGTTGCCTTGGCATCTCTCTCTCCCCCTCTCTCTATGCTGAATGGCGCTTACTCAGCTGAAGTGTAAAAATAGACAGTGGCGCTTTGAAATGAAAGACTGGTAATGTGATACAGGAAGGTGTTGCCCGGCCTGCTCGTCTCCTTTGTGTTTGACCTGCCTGGTCCACATTGTGGGAAGGGTGAGCCACGCTCATAGACTCTAGGGCACTTGGCACTCGCTTAGTGCACATATGCATCAACGGCTCTCACACACACACACCTCAGACAGACGCTCACCCCCAATGATGCCATGCACCGCTGACACCATCAACATATAACCTTCAATCTTAATAGTTCTCCCAATCTAGCGGATAGAGTGACAGGCAGACATCCACACCATCTCTGAGCGGATTCCTACACAGCAGAACAAACCACGTAGAAAAGCTTCTGGTATAACAGGACATAACTATTTCCTATAATAGAAAACCAGGGAAAGATTTTGGACTATCAGTTAATATAGAAAATTACAGTTTTCGAGATGCTACATCAGGTACTACAGGAGGGTCGTCGTTAACCAACTACAAATCCTAGCATCATTATCCAGCTCTCGCGACTGCTCATCGGATTCTTCGTATGTCTCAAACGTCTCTGCCAGCACGGACCTCGTGCCAAACACGCAAAGTGTGGACATGATTTGATTTTTTTTCCCTAAATGGCACAAATGTGCAGACCAATTGGGTAGGAATGAGCATGCACTCAAAGAATGAAGGATAAAACCAAAGAAAGTTTAAAAAGTAGGTTTCCTATATTTAAGGAATAAAAGAAAAAGTGTGAATATTATAAAATTGAAATAATTTATTTCAATAAAAAAATTGAAATAAAATTGAAATAAAATAAAATAAAATAAAATTGAATATTTTCCAATAACAGCACATCACGAGACGATGCGACTTCATATGAACAGGATTTAAAATATAAATAGGCGCTACCTCAGCAACGAGGCAAAGCTGTGAGGGTTATAAAAATTGCATGGCACTTCAGTGGTAAAATGGCTTACAAATACAACGGGTCGTAAACAGGACACACACTTTTTTAAACGCCACCAAACACCTGGGTCTGTCTTTGATGACTTTTGCATAACACTTAACCCTAGGGAAAGAGCCATTCAATACAAAGTGCAGAGTTACGTTTTTTTTATTTCATTTTGACCAACTAAAAAAAAAAAAAAAAACCGTATGTGAAAATTTTCAGGAACGCATGCGGGTCACAAGCCTGCTGGGATATCCAGGCAGGATACAGAAACCAGGGGAGTAATAGGGATGTCTTACCTCAGACACAATAAAAGAGGATGGAGGGTGTGTGTGTTTTTTTTTTATCTTTAAACAGCACACCATAAAAACACATGCACACACCCACAAACTCACACACACACACACACATAGCTGTAACAATGGCCCTAAGGTAGGGGGAGATGACAGGAAATGGTTCTGGCTTGGCTAATAATGATGCAGACTTCCCTGATGAAAGGTGTGTGCATGCACGTATGTTAGATCAGGCGCAACAAGCCTGCATACACACGTCCTCTAATGACGCAAACCTATTAGCAGGCGTGTACTACAATTAGAAGAAGCACAACATATAATGTAAGGAAAAAACCTCTGATCAATAACCATAACTTCAATCTTCTAAGTAGCTTATAATCTATAATTGAAGCTTGTTGAAAAACAGAGATGATTTTTTTTCCTTCCGATCTGCAAAGACCATTAAAGAAAGTTTCGCTCATTAGAGTGCAGCTTCCGCTGTTAAAACGTGCCCATGTACATGTACATATGAGCACAAAGACACCTGCACCGCCCACCTTAAACCCCCCCCCCGGGTTGCATCCTTCACATGGATGAAATGTCAGATGGCATGCTGCTGCAGGTAGATAATGGCTATTATATGCAGCGTGATATTTATGAGGAACTGTCAGGGAATCTCAGCAAGCCGTCGCTCCATCTGCGAGCGGCCCAGCCTGCTGGGCGAGGCATGTTTCACCGAGAGGAACGACAGAAACACCGCAGCTGGGAGAAGTGAAAGCTAGCCACTTCCCCAGAAACGAGCTGCTATTTCATAATTCTCTGAGGCGACGGTGGCGTGGTGGAGACACGAGCGTGCTGCTGCCAGAGAAGCCTCTGTCTTTGCAACTTTGATATTTAGGGAATTGGGGTTTCTACATCTAGTCCTAAAATATGCAGCATCTTTTTTTTGTTGTTGTTGTTTTTGTTTCCAAAGAATCTAACTGAACCAGTTGGTGTGTTGCGGTAGCATGCTGGAATGGGATGGATTTATACAGTAGCGGGAAAAAAAAATATATATATATATATATATATATAAAAATAAAAGTACCCCCAATGCACATTGTTTAAAAAGGACAACAGCTTATATGACTTGATGATTTGAATGGTTGTAAATCCCAGATTTGGTTCACAGTCTACATTTGCCATTCACAGCTATAAAGCTTGGCGACCTTGATCTAAAAAAAATCATTGAACAATTTGTGCCATTATATCTTTGGAATATCCAGCACATCGGTTTTGAAAAGAAAAAAAATAAATAAAGGAAAATCCGAGCTTTAATTTGACATCTGTACTGGGTAAACTGTGGAGGAATCACAGCTTGCTTTTTAAAGTCTATTCATTTTAGGTCACCGAAATTGGAAAATCGGCTAGTCAGATTTTATTCGCCGTAACTGATTCATACGCCAGTGCTCAAATCTAGCATAGATCCGAGACGCTGTTTTTTTTTCCCCCCAACTGGAGTCAGCTGCTGATGTGTCGCAACATGAGGATCAAAGATATTGTCAGTGCAACTCATCAAGTCATGAAAAAAAAACAAAAAAAAAACAGTATGATCAGGAGAATCAGTACAGAGCATAAGAAGAAGAACTCTCCAATATGTCTTTTGAGAGTTCAAGGGCAAGATTTTACAGATGGATTGAAATCGTACTACACTGGTGTGTAAAAAGGCGAAGAAAGATCGTTCATTCGAGCAGGAATAGAGTGAAAGCTTAGTGATGTTACAGGCCTTGTGGAACAGAGCTGATACCCAGTATCTGGTGAAGTCTACTGGACACAAATGTCTCCACCGTAAAGAGACGAACATTTAAGCCTGTGGTCATACATGGAACATATTTTGATCCCTGGTGTATATAAAAAATAATAAAAACACAGTTTACCAATATCGATTCAAATTTCCTTGAAATAATGCTGACATTGTGCAATTCAACCTCACTGTCATTTTCCCCCCATTTCAGATCCAATGTACTGAAGAACACAACTGTATCAGCAGAATCTGTAATGCTGACCAATCACTTACAGCCTGTACTGTACCGCCATAGGCATTGTTTCATCCTCAAGAACAATACCCCATTTATTTCACTCCATGAACACAGACAGCATGTGAAGTAAGGTGTTTATCTCTTTGTATGTATGTATGTATATGTGTGTGTGTGTGTGTGTGTGTGTGTGTGTTTCTGTATATTTGTATTTCTGTATATGTGTGTGTGTGTGTGTGTGTGGTGGCATGGGCCATGGGAGACCTACAAAAGACATGACACATCCTGTTAGTGACGCACCTGTACCCTTTAGCTAGCATTATCCTAAACGCTCTCTGTCGCAACATCTGCAAGAACAAAGACAAGCAGCTAAATCTAAAAATATCTCTGTATTGTGTGTGTGTGTGTGTGTGTGTTTTCCCATGCATCTGATGCTCAGCATCTGACTTTAATTTTATTATTATTATTATTATTATTACAAATGTATACATAAATGTGTGCATGGATAATAATAATAATAATAATAATAATAATAATAATAATAATAATAATAATGTGGAAATAACATTAAAAATGTAGTAATGCAATTTTTACTCAAGTGCAAAATGAGTCTGCATTAATCATTCATGTAATCGATATGCTTGGCGTGTCACATTAATAATGATGACGCGATGATGTTTCTAGGTTAATTAACGAATAACTTACAGCTTTTTCAGATAATTTTTTTTTTTTGTTGCTATTTTTATTCTTCTATATTTATCACGCTCGATAAAAACCAAATGGAATATTCTGCATGATTATAATCAAGACTGCAGCATTAGTACACTACACATGCATTCAGCAGTAACACTCCCAGTGACCTATGGCATACAGTATAGCGTTTTAACATTGCTAATATTTGGTGGAGCGTGTATCTTTCATTTGAAGTTATGAACATTTTTCATATGAAAAAACAATGTTCGTGAATTAATTCGTAAAGAATAAATCAAATATAACAGACTACAGCACTTGCTTTATTAAATGTCATAAAACCATAAAAACATTTTCCATTTCCTGAATGGAACACACCACATCAGCACAACCGATTATCACATTCAAGCTGCATTTGCTTGAAATATAAAAACGTTTCTCTTTACATATCACCCGTCCTAAGCTGGTAAATAGTTAGGATGGTAAAATTCACTCGCCCACTACATCCACAATAGGACATACACCCAGAAGCAATAATTCCTCTTTAAGTGTCAGATAATTGCAAATTGACCTGGCAGCTCGCACCAAGACTGAACATCTAACGGACAACCGAGGCAGCTTCAAAACATTTTCTCCCAACATGTCTACTCTACACTAATAGTTGCAGAAATGCTTAAAGTCTAAATACTTAATATGCAAAGGAGGTTTTCAGTTTTTGCAGGCTTCAACTTCTGACCATGACACGTTCATCTGGACACAACGTCTACTGCACAAAAATACCAGGGCGAAATAATATGACACTCATGTGTACCAGGGAATTTATTATATCATGTCAGGCGTTATATCCTGTCAACAACAATGAAATAAATAAATACTAAAACATCTATTATGAATTTTTTATATCATACACAATGTTGTTAAATTTAAGTGTCTGTACATGATGCGCTTGTGTATATATTTTATTTTATTTTGTTAATGTTAAGAACACATCTACACATTCATATCTATGAATGTATCCATCAACGTATCTATATGTACGCATTTAAAGATGCATGTGTAAATGAATTTTTTTTAATGTTTAAATCAAATTCTACATTCTTAAGGTGTTTGTTTGTTTTTTGTTTAACTATAAAATTCATGAATCTGAATGCATTTCTTTGTACATTACCAAACACAAAGCATGTTGTTGAACTTGCATGCCCAGGCTGCTTGTAAACATACACAAATCCATGCACACATGATGCATCCAGCTCCTGGGTTTATAATATATTTGGACGTTGATCATACTTGCATGAGCTGGCGAACGCCATAATAACTCGCTTTTTTTCTGTAAAGCATGCTAGAGACTGCCGAGCAGACAGAGACAGACCTGAGTGTGTGGCCATGGGCAGATGAGAGGGGTAGTATTTGCCCGGCGGGAAGGCAGCGGCGTGCTGCACTGAGCTGTGGCCGCTCGGGGTGATCCGCGAGGCGGCGCGGTGAACCAAAGCGCCCCGCTCGGACAGGAGGTGCGCCGGAGCGCCGAAATCCCGGCCCTCCATAACCGCTGCGTAGCGCGTTATAATCCCAAATATTCCGGCGGAGGAGACCACAGCGATCAAACCAAAGCCATATATTTATAATCCCTCTCGCTGGGAGTCGGTGTCGCTTTCTGAGGAAGTCTCGCCTCTCCGACTGGCGGCGCGGATCCCGATCATGTTTTCTGCAACAACAAAAAAAGACCAAATAAATAAATAAATCAAGGGGGGAAAGATACGTTTGACTGGCGTGCAGGAGTGTTCACTGGGAATCAGCTCGTGTACACATAGACTGAGTGCAAGACGACTGCGTGCCTAATTTTTCGCATGTATATCAGTACAACAGCTAAGGGAGAAACAATGGGCATCTGATACACAGTAACACAGTAACGCTCAAGATGTGTTCAGCCGCCTTTACGTGTCATCTTTGATCATTGCTTCATTGTATCATTGTATATATACAATGTGTATGTTGTACATTGCTTATAATGTGTGTATAATATATATACACACACACACACACACACACACACACACAATGAAGCAATGATCAAGATATATATGTATATTAATACAAATGTATATGTATTAGACTAGGATATTGGGGTGCAAAAAGCCTCATAACCACACAGATTATTTCGTGTAAAATTAACCACGACACAGTGGAGCAATATATATATATATATATATATTTTTTTTTCTTCAAACATACAACACACAGCACGATATGCAAAGGCGGTTCAACGCATCCTGGGCTCTACTCTAAACTGCATTTGAATGTCCATTGTTATTTAAAACACACACAAAAATCACGCGTTACAACTTTTCATAGTAATGCAATTAAATTGAACAATCCACTCAAAACACACACAGAGACTTGTGCCATTTGCATGGACGGGGTAGGAGCTGCAGCCAGGGCTCGACCCCTTAACGTGGTGCATGACGGGATTCTGGTTTTGTGCGTGGTCGTGTTTGAGAATGCAAAATAAACGTTCGTGAATGTTTCAGTGACAAAATAATAATAAAAAAAACTGACATTTAGGCATAAATCATGTTTAGCTTCTCATAAAAACCCATGGACGTAAAATGATGATTAATTAGGCTGTAATTGGTCTTAAATTAAACAGCCCATCAGCACGGGGAAAGGATTTACCGAAATCTCCGTGATCGATGCGTGCAAAACGGCTTCAATCGCCAACGCGATAGAATACAAGGCCTGTAAAAGCAGGCAACAAAATGTGTGTGTGAAAGAGAGAGATCTGACACGGCTCCTTATTTCTCAATTCTTACATGTACCAGTGATATACGGAGCGCGTGATTTTTATAGGTATTTCTGTTTGCTTAAACTAATAGACAGATGTCTTCTGCTGTAGACTGGACAACATGCCAGTCAGGACAAGACAGAATTTAATATTTTTATCCAGTGTATCAGTCCAAATTTCCATATGTGGCATTCGCAAAATGTAAAACATTGTCCGAGGAACCCGGAGTCAGAGTGGAGCTGTGTTTCTGTGTGTGCTTGATGTCATTTCAGGAGAATCTACGATATTCCAGGCGTTGTGAAGGAGCTGCCTTTGTCTCCGTGCAGTCTGTCAGCCATTAACATTACTACTCAGTACCGAGCACAAATCCCCCTAACAAACACACCACAATCCAGAGACTCGTTATCTTTCTTGTAGAGCGAATAGTGAGCGCAAGGGATCTGTTTAACTCCAAGGCAACGAAGGAAGCCGTTTTGTTTTGTGTGTTTTTTTTTTTTTTTTTTTGTCTAACAATGGCTTATACAAAATGCACGATATATATTATTTGTAATAAAAACGAAGAATAAGCCAACACCAACATTTTAGCATGTTTAATACATATACTTTAAGGTGTAGTCAGATAAATGAGCCAGGAGAAACACAAAAAGTCGTTCCATAGGTTTTAAACCGAGCAGCGAGAGAGAGCGAGCGCCCGCGGAAACGCTGTCCGGGTGGAAGCGCACGCTATCCGGACACTAAGCGAACATGGTTCCGGTCTATAGCACGGCCTCGCCCATAGGATCAGGGACTTACATAAAACACACACAGGGGAAATAAAACATTCTCAGCTAATATACAAATATCCTATTGTTAAAAACTAAATATTTATGGTGAGAATAACTGACGTCACGTTGAAGCGTAGAACGATTTACAGTTTATGTGATTACAGACTATGTACAAGATTAATACTCAATACGCCAAAATGATCAAGAGCGATTAAAAAAAAACAAGCCATCTAAAAATAAATGAACAAATAAGGTTCAAAAATTTCTATCTTAATTTATTTCTCAAAGCTTCCCGAAGTGCAGATTGCTTTCGAATGTAAGTATAAAAAATAAAATGGTTGAAAATATTGAAGGCACTGAAAATATTATTTTAGTTGTGCAATGTGTTTTAAAATATTTAAAGCACTCTATTATCAATAAATAAATAAATAAATAAATAAATACATCTTTTAGGGAGGAAAAATAAACGCAAGTTATTTGTATGAGGCGTTACATGAATATTATTAACCTTTTTTTCGCATAGGTGGATATTAAATTCTCTTTCACATGAGCAGATTTTTAATTCCAGCGCCGAGTTTATGTACAATTATATGAGCATTGTTAATAAGAAATAGTAGGCAACATAGACTTTTCCTTTTCTTTAAAATGCATTTGAAATTTACAGCATTGTAGATAAAAATGAATATATCCGGTTACTTACTGGTTTGTTAAATCCTTGCATGACAATAAATACAATTAATTAGAAGTAGAGAAAAAAAACTAGATCAAGAATTTCGCTGATCATATTTCAAAAATCACATTTCAAAGGTAATCCTCGTATTCCGCAGGCGCGCGCGTGTGCGTATATATGTGTGTGTGTGTGTGTGTGTGTGTGTTGTAGAGTCTCGATCTGCCAAAGCGCCGGTGCAGGCCGCTGAGTTCAGACCCGAGGCTCGGAGCGGCGATCCTCTCTCCCAGCGCAGCTCGTGCCTCGCAACCCACGGAGAGTAAACACGCTCTCCCATTGGTCAAACCCGTATGTGTCAGTGAGCGCGTGCAGCTTTCCTAGACACACTCGAAGCTCTGATTGGTCCGCATTTTTTGCCAATGGAAAAGCAGGATGTAGAAGGCACGTCGAGCAGCGCCAAATTCAAGATAAACACAGATTTTATTCCAAATACCTTTGTACTAAGATGTTTTTTTTTATTAAAACATTAATCTACAGTGTGTACACTGACCCAGTGACTGTCGTGATCATGAGCGGAGGGTCTCTTTGAAACACTTTCATATGATTCATGATTTTACAGTTGAAATGTTGCCCATATTATTTTGTTACTGAAACTAAATGAACGAATTTAAGAATTAAAATAAAATCTAACACAGACTGTAAAGTCGGGCCTGATCAATAACCTTTTATAGATGATTCATTTATAATAAAAAAAATATTTATAAAATAATTAATAAATAATTCAATTATTCAGTCAATTATTCAAATAAATATTATTTATTTTATAGATTCTTATATGTATATTCACTTTTTTTTTTTTTTTTGCGGCAGGGTGGCTTCGGGGTCAGCACTGTCGCCTTGCACCTCCAGGGTCTGGATTCGATTCCTGCCTCAAGGTTTGCATGTGTACATGGAGATTGTTCTCCCCGTGCTTGGGGGTTTTCTTGGGATACTCTGGTTTCCTCCCACAGTCCAAAGACATGGAGATTAAGGTAACTGGTGTTCCAAAATATTGACCAGAGAATATTGACCAGAGATCCTACTACGGTTATGAAAATGGGAATAAATACAATGGTAAACATTGGGTTCCACAGTCCCTAGTTGGACTACAAAGGTTCCTGGATGGATATTTATTTTTTAACAAAATGGTTATTTCAAACTTGGTATTCAAATGGTCTTATTTCAAACATATCATTATGTTCAGGTGGGGAAATTTTATATGTGTGTGTGTGTGTATAAACAATTTAAAATTAAATATACAATCAAATAAATAAATATTGAATAAAATATTTGCATAGATAGACTTTTTGCTATTTTTTTTTACTAGTCAAGGTGAGCAGGTTTCTTTCTTTGATTCTTTAAAAAAAAGTGCACCATTTAGAACAGGATTTGATTGGCTGGCACGGCGCCAAGGCATTGTCACTCACAAAGTGTAAACAAGGCTCTGATTGGCTGCTGTCCAGTCCGCATTGGGCTGTCTGAAAGAAAAAAAAAGCAATAACTGGCTATACGGTTTCAAGGCGTCCCGGAGTTAGATGAAGAAAGATAAGAGAGGAACGTTTCAAGGCGCCCCGAAAGGCGGGCCCTTATGGCCCAGGAGTCATTTGTGTCAGGCGTGAAGTGAAGCCGCCTCGGCAAAACCGGGGGAAATAGTCCTATTTATATTGTTAAAAAGCGGCACATGGTAGGATTGTCGTTAATGTAATAGCATGGCACCGACTCGAGGGAGAACCAGGACGCCAACTACGAATCACTAGGCGGATTAACGCGAGCATTTATGCTTAAGGGGAAAAAATGGGAGAATTGGATCAACTAGGAAGGTCTGTGCGGAAAACACACAAGCTGTGCTTGCAGTCTAGTTTACTGTTCATTTCTGGACCTAATCTAATCCTCCAGGTTGTGTTCTGGGTCTGGAGTATTTTTTCCCTTCTTTTTCTATTTTTCAGATATTGACTAGCGTTCTAAAAAAAAAACTGCCTTTTTTTTTTTTTTTTTTTAATGCTGACGTTTAGGACCACTGAACTAAATGCGTGTGTTTAGTCCAGCATGATCACAATAGAATAATATTTTTTAATGCATGCATCTTGTGTTGTAAAATAAAAAATATATATATACAATAACATAATAATACATAATATTTAATATACACATTACTATACAGTTGTACATAATTTATTACTGCATTAACTTGGAGATCTGATTTATTTAGTAAATAGCCGTATTGCAGTGGCTAATCACTGTGATGTCAGAAATGTACAATAATCAGTGAAGGGTACTGATCTGCTTCGTTGCGCACACAGGCAAATACAGCACTTTGATTTTATTTTCTCTTGCCTGAAAAAAAAAGTGTTTATATAAATATATTTTCAGAAGTACAAATATCCAGTGAGTATTTGCTAAAAACACAAAGAACTCATACACAGGCCTTGTTTTCTTCTCTCTCTCTCTCTCTCTCTCTCTCTCTCTCTCTCTCTCTCTCTCGTTTAAAAATTTCTAATCATTGTGATTGAGTAACCCGTACACAGTCATAACTGCTGCAGAGAGAGATGGATGTTTCTTTTGAAACACACCAAGTCTGACAATGAGGATTTGTCCTTGGCCAGCAAAGCATGGCCGATTGACACACACACGCTTCCGGCGGCAGTCCACCACCAACGACAAGAAATTTCTTTTTTTTTTTTTTTTTTGCTTTTCTGTCTTGAAAGTCCAGTCAGTGAAAACGTGGCAAAATAATAATAATTATTATTATAATAGTAATAATAATAATAATAATTATTATTATTATTATTATTATGCAGTGTGTAGCATTTAAGACTACTGACTAGTGTGTGTTTATACACTAGGGGTGTCAGCCGTAGGCATTCACTGAGTACAATATAATTTAAATCCCTATTTAAATATAGATTTAAATTTGATATTTAATGATATCCAACAGCAGGATTTCAAACAGTTTGATATGTGACCACCTTTGATTAAGGACGATGATGATGTAGCGAAGAATTATTTTAAAAGTATCCTCATTTCAGGCAAATCATCTTGCTAACATATTAAATTATGATATAATATTAATATCAGATTAAAAATATGTAGTTATTTGCATACCAGTTTTTTTTATAATCAATTTGCATATCAAACATAATAAGTAATAATCATCAGTTTGCAATTGTTGCCTTGATTCATTTCAATCCTTGGCTTTTTGATACAACAATCCATTGTCCAACTATTACACCTTCTACTTATTAAAAAAAAAGTCTGTACCTTTCTGTCACTGTGGTATCCTCATCTCTTTTACTTTTATAATAGACACATAGACATAGACATGTCTCATTCACATGAAATTGTGTATAGTGTAAATCTTTATTATGAATTTTTAATGTTCGTATTTGTACCGTAGTAGTCAAGATTAGTCAAGGTACACTATATGCATGTTTCTAGATAAAAGGTACATGCTAAATGTAGAAAAGATGTAAGCTTGAAAGTACCACCTCAGTGACAAGGAATGGTGCAGTTTAATCTCTCTCTCTCTCTTTTTTTTTTTTTTTTTTTTGTAAGAGTGTGAATGTTTTGGAAAATATATGAATATAGAACAAGTTTGAGCCTGCAACACCATTTACAGCTTGCATATTGCGTTCTAAACGCAAAATGACATCAACACAAAGACTGAATAAAATGAACGAGTGGACATTTACAGTGTACAAAATTATGGAATAAACAACTTAGCTCCTGCAGACAAATGTAGCCCATGCGTTTAACCTGTATGGATGAGCTGATACTTGGTGTAATCAATGCATCTTATATAAGCATTTTGAATAAAAAATAATAATAAAATGTTGACTCAACAATTTAAGCTCTCACTCGCGAATGTATGTGTTTAAATGTTTAGCCATAAATCTTCATAATAACTCTGAAAAGCTGCAACAAGTATAGAACAGCGAACCCAGCACCATAAAGCCCAGCTGACTCATATTATCCATTTGAGAAAAAAAATCCATATAATCTTTATGAATAATTTAAAATGACCAAGCCCTGACAGGTTTAGATCGGAAGCCGCTTTGAGCTGCCATAATTGAAAATGCTAAAAGACTTTTTTCCCCCTGGCTTTTATATTATTCAGTCAGGATAGCTTTACATGCCCACCAACGGCAAACACCAACAGCGTCAGGTGCAGGTGCTTTTAAGTGCAATATGGTAACCAAAATACAGTTTTCCATTTTCTTTCATGGCATGTTGCTTCACTAAGAATATTTTTTTCTTCATCATTCTGCAGTATATCTATATATACTATATAATATTGATCGTTTCTAATCACATTAGTATATCATTGTGTCAGGGACCCTTTAAATTGCAAAATGAATTCCATTCAGTACAGCAGTATAGATTGATTTAATTCACAAAATCCAGCTATGCAAATATTAAATGTATTATTCCAATGTGTACTGTGATAATCTGGACATTTTTAGAGTCAGAAATCCTATTATTCCTGTTTTTGTTCACCCACAGAAAGCTAATATTGGGTCCAAATTGACATTATGTATAGACTGCAAAGCTTTTAAGTTTTTACCTGGTTTGGTCCAAGGGGCAGTCAATAGGGGATAAGAACCTAATAATAAATATAAAATCTTTTGTAAATTGTAGCTTGTAATTTCTGTTACTGGAATAAAATGTAAAATTGTGGACCACCTGGCTATTCTTCCATCCCTAGGTGGGAGTGAGGGAGGGGACTCACGCTAAGAAGGTATTCTCTTTAAATTCACTCAGACACACTTTACCTCATATGATAATTGATACTACATGACTTTTCCGAGTGTTATGGCAAACAGTAGGACAGTGCAGCCTACCTGTGAGCTTATACAACACTCACCAGCCAAACACTGCAACAGGTTATATCATAAACCAGTAGGATATTTCTGCATTCTGATATTACTGCACAGAAAATGTTTTTATTATAAAAGCCAGATGATGACTATTTACACCTTATTATAAATGATGAAAGGTTGTTATGGGATTATGTAGGTCACACTATAGGTATCCTGTGTTTAAAACATAAACCAAAAATAATAGTCATAATTTATGCAGTACATAGCTAAAGCCACGAAAGTGTAAGACTGTAATAGTATGCTTAGTAGCGTATATGACCACATATATGAGTAGAACCCAGGGCTCCTTGTGCAACAGGAAACAGCGTGATATTTTTAGTTCTGTAACCAGAAATCCATCTTAAGAAATCTCACAAGGATGTTACACTTGCCCTTCGTCAGTCCTCTTCATACTGAAAACAGGGGAACATTGGGACCATTGAGATTTACTGTCTTTAACCAATCAGCCATAACATTAACACAACCGCCAGGTGAATTTAATAATATTAATGATCAATTATATACGAGTAAACTGGTGACAGGATCATGGGCATCCAAGGCCCATCTATGCCTGTGGGGACTAAAGGCCAGCCTGCCCAACAGAAAAGCTAACGCAGCACAAACACATACAGTACAGGGCTTAGCAGGCAAAGCGTTTAAGGTTGTTGACCCAGCCTCCAAATTCCCCAAATTACAATCTGATCAAGCATCCATGGTATGAGCTGGACAAACAAGCCCAATCCTTGGAGGCCCTGCCACGCAACCCACAGCACCCAAAGGATCTGCTGCTAACATCTCAGTGCCAGACGCTTAAACCAGCGGTTAAAGTGGGATTTGGCAGGTAGGGGAACCCAGTGTAGTGGTGCACCAGGAAAATTACTCACCTTAAAGTAGCTCAGATTAACAGAGTTTGGAGACTAAAGTGTGCATGCTGCGGTTTATCCACTCACGTGACTTTGGATACATGTGGAACATTCAGATTTTTTGTGCAAGTATGTCAATGTTATGAACCTGAAATAAAGCCAAGCTCATGAAAAGTTAATTTAACAAATTGCTTAGCATTAGTATAAGATCATAGAGCATAGCTCTTTAGAATATTTGGTCTGACTTGCCATTACATTTTTTATTTATTTATCAAAGGTGCTAGAGCACCATTCTGTCCCACGATAACTCCTGACCACAGCACACCCCAGATATCCCATGGAGGCACGCCCTGATGGACCAGCGAAGCCCTGGCACAAGGGGAACCTAAAACCTAGTTGATTTTAATGTTGATGGTTTTACAGTTATGGCTGATCTGTATATATTCATATATCTGTATATATACATTTACAGTGCCTTGTGAAAGTATTCGCCCCCTTGGTGTTTGTTTTGCTGCATTACAAGTTGGAATTAAAATAGATTTTTTGAAGGTTTGTAACTTTTGATTTACACTTAAGTCTGGGGCGTGCATAATATTCGCCCCACCAAAAGTTGATACTTTGCAGAGACACCTTTTGCTACAATTACACCTGCAAGTCTCTTATGTGTATTAGATAGCACATGTATTTTTGCTCATTCTTCAAGGCCAAACTGCTTCACCTCCTGTCCTGCTTAAAAGTAATCCTCTGTCCCATTCTTGAATTTCGGTAGGATTGAAACAGATTTTCTTCAAGAGTTACCCCGTATTTAGTGCCATTTATTTTTCCTTCAATCTTAAACAGTTTTTAGTCCCTGAAAATGAAAAGCATCCCCACAGCATGAGGCTGCCACCACCATGCATCACAGTGGATAATGTTCTCAGGGTGATAGGAACTGTTGGGTTTGTGCCACACAAAGCGTTTTCCACGATGGCCAAAACATTCAATTAAAGTCTCATCTGACCAGAGAACCTCCTTCCAAGTGCTTGGGGAGTCGTCAACATGCTGTTTGGCAAACTCCAAACATGTTTTCCTATGTTTGCCTTTAAGCAACGGCTTTTTTTCCTGGCAACTCTTTCATAAAGCCCGGCTCCGGGGAGTGCACGGCTTAAAGTGGTCCTATTGACAGATACTCCCATCTCTGCTGTGGATCTTTGCAGCTCCTTTATTGTTCGATTTGGGGGCTTTCTTGCATCTCTGATTAATGCCCATCTTACCCGGTCTGAGAGTTTTAGAGGGCGACTTTTTCTTGTCAGATTTGTAGTGGTGCCATATTATTTACAATGGCTTTAATGGTGCTCCATGGGATGGATTTTTCATAACCCAATCCAGATCTATACTTCTCCACAAACTTTGTCTCTGTGGTGTTTAGAGAGCTCCTTGGTCTTAAAGTTGTTTGCATAGTAGTATTGCAAACTCATGGTCCTTTCAAACCAAGTGTATTTGTACTGACATCATGTAACAGATCATGTGATTCTGATTGCACACAGATTAAGCAACTAGTTATAGGAATTGTGAAATTTATTGGTTGGACCACACCTCATTTAGGGGCTTTATAGCAAAGGGGGGCGAATACTTATGCACCTACCAGATTTTGTGTAAATGTGTAAATCAAATTGTACAAACTTAAAAAAAAAAAAAAATCTAGTTTAATTCCAGGTTATAATGCAGCAAAACATGACAAAACCTAAGTGGGTGAATACTGGATGCTGAACATACTGTATAAATAGCAACTAAAATAAATTAGTCTCAATTTACTGCATAACCTTTTGACATGTAATAAATATGTCATTTACAAGCAACTGAAAATGAGACAAAAGTTTTATAAGTTTCAAACAATCAGTCTGCCCTTAAATTTGAGGGTCAGGCTGAATATTTTAAAATCACAGAATCTTTTAATGACATGGTCTTGAAATGGGACTTTTGTCCAATGTCACTACAATACTTTATCAGATGCCCAGTGATTTTTTTTAATGTCAGTTCCAAAAAAATTATGAAAACAAGCGGAATACCAGGTCCCACAATGTACAGTGTGAGTGTGTGGTGTATTATTGATTAATCATAATGTTGATAATATAACCTAGTGGGCAAAAAATAAAATAGGGAAGAGGTCATCCTTGCTGGATGTAAGTCCTAAAAACAATGTCCTTCAAGCATCTTCGTAGCTAAAAGGGAGCTATAATAGGCCACCTGCTAGACCATTATAGTAGACTTGTTAAATTAAGTTATCAGAGAACATGTGGCAAATGAAATCCTGTGGCTAAGATAAAAAAAATAAATGGTGTCTGACTGTAACTGTAGCAAAATGTCATTGTTGTACTTCTTTTTGCACCACTGGTAGAATGGCGGCTACAAATGATATTAGCAGGTGTGTGTGTGTGTGTGTGTGTGTGTGTGTGTGTGTGTGTGTGTGTGTGTGTGTGTGTGCACGCATGTGAAACACCCACAGGATGTGACACGAAGCCAAAGGCAGTCCGGAGGAAAGAGAACAATGCACGGAGGAACCAGCAGAGCCTCATGCTCATTAGCCTCCTTCATCAGCTGGGGACTGAAACAGAGAGTGGAGCGACAGAAATATAGGGGGGATCTGGGAGATACAACAATACACTGATAGATGGTTTAAAGAAGAAAGTAGGAGCAGTTCGTTGTGTCAGTGCTTTCAGAACACTGATGCTTTGTACTGTTGTGAAAGATTCTATGTGTGTGTATAAAGCTGGCAAGGACTAGCCTGTGTGTTAGGGGGTGTTAAAGTGAGAACTTACATTTGGATAAATAAGCAGTAAATTCTATCTCATACTGTTTCCTTTTGTGGGAAACGAACTGAGAGATGATAAGCATCGTCCAAATGTCTTTAAAATAATACAGTAGTCATATTCATAATCATTCAGAATATTCCCATAGGTTTTCAACAAGCCCAATGTTTTTTTTTTTATTCCATTTTTATATTTATTCCATATTTAAGTGATGATAGGCCAGCAAAGTCAGTTTGCAGGCTGCATTCATGGCCAACACAATATTCTGTCTGTCGCAGATAAAATCATATGTGCTTCTTCATCAATAACCTTCATTCAGCGCAAAAGGAAAGCTCAATCCCTCAAAACATTCCAAAGACTCACCATTGACAGGCAGAAATAAATGTAGAAAAAAGACATGGAAAGCCTAGAGAACGCCCGAGGTTCTTTTAAAGGAACTGCCAGTCCTTTCTGTTTTCTCCCACAGTGAAAAGGGTCCCAATGTTCTTTCTTTGTCTGTTTTCACTTTAAAAGTGGAATATTGTTTTATTCGTATTTTTATTTACATGTGCGCTTCCAGTTCCTGGTACACTTTCCATTAAACCCCCA
>JAAGKR010001520.1:0-16311 GCA_011419295.1 Clarias macrocephalus | reverse complement strand
CCCCCCCCCCCCCCCCCCCCATGCCACTTCAAAAAATAATAATAGCATATGGAAATAAAGTACCAAATCCTTGGCTCAGGTTAAAAGCCTTTGCCTAAAATTTAATTGGAGGATTTAGTCAGTAAAAGTCGTTCTCTGAATCTCAGTTCGAGCAAAACGATGAAAGCATCTCATCTTAAATCAATTTAATTACCTCCATCTTAAGGTTTTAATCCTCTGAGCAAATTTGTCACTTGCAAAAAAAAAAAAAAAAAAGCCTTAATAAAAATGGCCACATTAAGCACCCGTCTATTACAATTTTGTTACAAATGTGAAAATTACACACCGCTAACTGATGAAAGTAAAAGTTATTTGTTTGCATTCTACAAGAGCTTAGCAATGACAGGCTGCTTGTACATTAAAAATGAAAAAAAAAAATTATATTAATTTCTTAGAGGCATATAATATAAAAATATTGTATATCAAAAAAATATATAATATATAATTTAAAAAATATGTAATACAGTATATAACAGAAGTAATCAGTAATATTGTGTGTATGAATATATTTATTCATTCTAATTATGACACTGGCTGGACATTGTTTACAAAGTTTTTTACAAAGTTTTCTGCTTATTATTATAAGATAAGATATTTTTCCTATTCTGTGTCTAGTCCAATTTTATATTAAACTTCTAACGTAGCAGCATGATTTTATAAAAATAGGAAAGGTTCAAGTTCTTATATTTTTTCAACAATGCTGTCTGTCTATTTACTACTTCTGGGACCATTACCATGATTATTTTCCATAAAGAAATATAAAAAAAAACATGGCACAAGTCTTGAGACTCGGTAGAAAAGCTGGAAAAACAATAAGTATCATATTGGAACCCTCTCAATCATACATGCACAGTTACACAATAATGTATAATGTATAGGAGAATAAAGCTTTCAAATGCCAAAATAACCTTTCCAGTGAGGGCAAGACCACTGGACCACCAAAACCAGCACAACAACAGACTTGAATATTATTAGGGCTGGTTTACACAATAGATTAAATCTGCAAAAGGAAATGACTACTGGCATGAAGTCATAGTCATTGTGGCCAACCATCATTTAGCAGTGTTGGCTTGGATGGAGGGAGGGAGGGAGGGAGGGAGAGAGCAATGGATGGATGGATGGTCTAGGTTTAGTGCAGTAAAATTAATGCAATACTTTTAGTGCAATGTAGCCACAAGCAGTGATCATTGGGTTTCAAGCAATAGTTTCAGTGGACATGATGCTTGAAACAGTTCTATTATGTTTGATTAAAAAAAAAAAAAAACACTACCAGAATATGGGAATGACGTTGCAAAAATGTAGACCTCATAAAATGCTTATATTATAGTTTTTTTTGTCACAGAAAGAACCGGAAACAACCATAAAAATATGTATCTGTGATTTCTTTCTGCCTATGTGACCCTTTTTTTTTTTTTGCTCAGTCATGTTTGTTTATAACATATATATAACTCAATAAGTTTATTTCATCATTTTGCCTAGGTTATGCTGAAAAATAAGTATGAATATATCACTGTATATTGCACAATCGTGATCTGTATAAGTATTTATTAAACAATAGTAATGCAAAAATGGCTACAAGCCCCTCCGTGTTTTAAGGGCGACTAAGCCAATTTGTTTGCTGCATTAACTGGATTCATTTAGTTTGCTGATTCTAGGTATAAAACAAGTGGCCTTAAATTAGTTTTAAACCTGTATCCTGTCAATCACCCTAACAAAACTGTTTCTCAAACTGAACATTTTAATAAATGATAAATATTGAACCCTTGCGAAAGTTTTGTTAAAAGCAGAATACCTGACGACAGCCAAATAAGTCAAACTTATGCATGGCCTTAGAATGTGTTCTGGAATGAAGCTGCCAGTAACCTTTGAATAATACATCCAGCAGTTAAACAGTTGGATTATATTTATAAAATTAATCTGTTCAGTGACTGGGATAAGTGCAGTATCTTGCAGTTAAAGACGTTCCTATAAGTTTTAGGAAACTGCCATTCCATGGAAAACCTGATTTCATACAGTATGCAATGACTGGTGCTACTTACACCAGTGAGTTTACACCAGTAAAATTGACCTACACAAGAAAAGTCAATTGATAAAACTTGGGCCACTAACATTTTCTGTGTCATTAAATACTTGTGCTGTATCGTGCATCAGGCAACAGGGACAAGTGTAGGGGATTTTAATATGTATTTCCAATAATACATTTTGATAGCATGAAAATGTCTTATTTAATACATTGTCAAAATCAAATCTATGAGAAAAGTAAACATAATTAATTTCAAATAAACTAGGAAAATAAATAAATTAATTAATTAATTAATTAATTAATTAAACCTCTGCTCGGTGGCATTAACATGTCTAACACTTACCCCTAGAAATATTCATGTCATGGAAGGAGATTTCATGGTAAATCACAGCATATGGTACCATACATGAGTTTTGAAAGAAAGGGGGGGGGGGGGGCTGGGAGGAACACCAGTTTATATTGGGAACTCTCAGAATTATTCGTGACCAAATGTGTCTTTAGATCAAAAACACATGACAGCTGGGCTCACATGCATGATGTCAAGATTTTAAGATTAATTTTTTATTTATTATTTTTTTCACGCAGTTAAGATCATAATCATGAAAAACATAAAATAGTTGAAGAGAAACTTGAAATCTTTTTCTGAACTTCACAAAAACTGACCTGATTATTCTGTAACCTGGCCCAGGCTTTAGAAGGCTTATTACAGACTTGCAAACAATCTCCCTATTAAGTTCATGTGTGTATGAACTGCACATTCGAGGATTAATTTTTTAAAAATTCAGCTAATTCTCCCGACTTCACTGCTTGTACCTACGTCTTAACTCTCCTTTTCCACCTTGGCCTTGTGTAAGGCGAGTATCCTAACTGGACCTGCAGCTGGGTGGCTTCACAAACCTTTTTCTCTCATGCTGTACTGAGGGAGAAGCAGCGACGCCAGAGCCTGCGCACGGGGACTGTAGCTCCCTGCAGAAACAGGCCAGGCTGTTTGATCAGCTCTACATTTTAATTGGCTCTTAGGACCCTGGAGTGTCAGCATGGCAGTGATACGCTCTCCTGCTGCACCTTCCTAATTAAAATCATTAACAATTCCGAAGTGCATTGCACTGCAGCATGTCTATGTGTGTGTGTGTGTAAGACAGAGAGAGAGAGAGAGAGACTGTGCCTTGATATCTTGATTCCAAAACACACTTACAGTTGTACGATCATCGGAAAATCAGTCAGATGCTTATTTCACATGGGCAAATCGATGCAAAGCAATTTGCAGTGAAACATGATCTGTGTTCTTAGCTCTCTGTAGAAAGGAGGTGTTTGTGTGTTCTCTTCGAAAGACTCGGGTCTCTCAAACAAAGGAGGCTTACGTCTCTTTAATGTCCCTCACTCACCCCTGGAGGCACAGACAGACAAGAATGCACTTTATTGCCACAATAAAAAAAAAAAAGACACTCTGATGGGAAAATTAGTTGAAGGACTAGATAATAGATCCAAGATTGTGAGTGTGAAATGGATCATAATCACTATAGTCATATTAATCGAGCAAACATTGAGAAGATCTTGAAATTAGCTCTGACACCAAGGGAAGAATTTCACCGCACCTCAAATTTTACCCAAAACCTGATCATGAAAGGATTGAATAATCTGAACCAGAAGAAACAATGAGTATTTGAAGCTTACCTATTTGTAACACCTATGGCACCATGAATGTGGTTTAGAAATATCTTTTCCAGATTGATGCGAGAAGATTTTTTATTATGTTAAATGAATATGCAAATAAGCACATAAATATTATAACATGACCATAAATAAACAACAATAATATATTTAACAGTAAAATAAATATAATATGACGGTAATAACAGTAATATCAATTTTCTTCCTCCCTTCCTTCCTTCTTTCTTTCTGTCTACAAGGCTAGGAGGGCGGGATCTAAAGTGTTCTGTGTTTTGATTGGTGCATCAACCCGGTTAGATTTTTCTCATGTTAAATTCAACTACACGCAGTGACATTGTGGAAGAATTTCTACAAAAATTCTTAAGGCTGATTGAAGTTTCTGCATCAAGTCTACATCAGAGGTCTTGCGTAGTCACATACCCTATGCTATACCCTGAGCCATAGCCTTACGTACAACTTCCCTAGCAATGTAACTACAGACTGCAACAGATGTGATTGATCTGCCTTTCCAACGCATTTCCAGCTTCGTCTACGCCTCCATTTTGAATCATGTGGAGAGCCATATTGACCATCTCCTCCGACATCTTCTCTCGTTTCTGCGCTGCAATAATTTCACTAAAAGTAACTGTTGTTCATCATCTATTAGCAACATGATCCGCTCAGGTTCATTCACCATTGTTTGTAGAACACCAAAAAAAACTAAAACATAGGAGCTTAAATCAGGCTATAGTTTTGCAAGTGAATGCTATTAAAGATATTCTAGTATTCATAAGAAATCTTAACTTTATATATATATATAAATTTCTAATTTACATTAGCTTGCTTTAAGGGTAGTCCATGGGTCCTCTGGTATTCTGTTATCTATCTGCTATTGAAAATACATACAGTATAGATAAAAGAAATCATTAAAATTGTGTTAACATTTGGATGCTACTACCATTTCCGAATGATCTTTTATCTCATATAAATAATCTGATTAATCATATAGTGATATACAATACTCTAATTACCATGTAATTATCCATGTTTACCTTCCAATGTCAAATGCGATGTCAGAATATTGCTCAGCACAGCACAGCGGCTCAGACACATACACGTACACTCCATGCATGTTAAAACCTCATCATCATCGATCACGCCATTAATTCTGTATGTGTTTCATGAAACCGAGCCCTCGTCTTTGTGTCACTCTGTGACAAGCAGAGCTAGCCAGAAAATATTTTCCCCTAATTTTTTTTATCTAAAAAGGAATGAATCAGTAGTTATGTATGAAACTTTGGGATTTTCCTAAATGCCCCCTACCCACAACGTGAAAACTCTGCACACCTACCCAGGCTCTGAGTCTGAGTCCCAGAAACAATGGACATGAAGCTGGATTGCAAGATGGATGGGATGACGGGACACTCGACACACACATTCACATACTCCTTCAGACTTAGAGTAAACAGTCCACCTCCTGACATGTATTGGGATGTGGGATTTATTTATTTATATTTTTTTCAAATATTTTTAAAATTGTATTGAAATCATTATTATGAATTAACATAAGCACTATTATTCATCGAAATTCAATAAAATGTTAAACTTAACAGTAGACATTGTACACTACAGAAATTCAGATGTATTTAAATTAAGATGTATCCTTAATGAACAAGCCAGAGCCGATGTTGGCAGGAAAAAAAACCCCGAGGCGCGATGAGGAGGAAACCTTGGGAGGAACCAGACTCCGAAGGGAACCCATCCTCTTCTGGGTGACACCGGATAATGTGTTTATAAATCATTTATCTTCTGTAACTGTGTACTCCAGAGTTAAATAATGATAACTGTTTAAACAGGGATTGGAGTGTAAGCATTATTATTATATAAACTTTGAGTGTGTTGTATCAAAACTGAAGTTGTTAATTGTTTCAATGATTTAGACTTTGAGTTTAAACAGTACTTAGAAGATATATTTTGCCTATCCAGGAAATAATAATAATAATAATAATAATAATAATAATAATAATAATAATAATAATTATTATTATTATTATTATTATTATTATTATTATTATTATTATTGGTGGTGGTTGTGGTGTTGGTTTTGATGAAGTGAGGGGAAAACTACCTATATAATTCATATTCATATCTTTCATATCTTCAGTTGAATCATATCTTCAGTTGCATCATATCTTCATATCATCATACCTTCATATCACATGTAGTATAGTACTGAACAAAAATCTTGAGTTACTGCAATGTGCCCAGAGATACAATTTGAAAATTGGTTGTTTATGCAACAACCTCAGCAGCCACCTCATTTTTCCTCTCACACGTTCCAACAGCATCACCAGTATACTAATCACCGTCCTATCATCTGCATCTGTTTCTCACTGGTTCATGCCTTCTTGCCTTATGTTAGATGGTTTTATGCATGAATGATTCATAGGTCTTAACATACAAAAAACCTTCCTGTGAAACTCTTCAGGCACAGGGTCAGGACTGAAAATATGAAAACTTGCCACAAGTGCAGGTCAAAAAAGTTGTTCAGGAGGTCCGGAGAACTGTTCCTCACGACTTTAAAAAAATAAATAAAAGAAAGTTTGGTTCTTTGGAAGCAAAAAAAGGGAAAAAATGCGGGGTGGCTCAAGCATTTCGCACAGTACTGTACATAATCCAGAAACAAGTAGAAATATTGGTGTATACTGTATAATTAACACTACTTCTATCAACCTTAGGATCACATGATACTCATAGAATTAGGTGATTATGTGAATGTAGTCACACAACAACTCTGCCCTAATATAGTACAATCTTGGTGGCCAAAACAAGATCTTAGTTGCATCACATTATCCTTATTCAAACTACAATAAATATGAGTGTCTCCCAAAAACCTTAGTTGACAAAAATTTTATAAGTGCTTTTAACTGAATCTTTGTTGGTGTAGGAAATAGACCATCGACTAAAACAGTATAGCTAGATGTAGACAGAGGAAATGATATTACAGTATATGATCGATTTGTCGTGCAGAGAAAGAAAAAATAAGCAGATGACATGCATAGAGGTTGCCAAAAGTTAAATGAGCAAAAATTTTAATAAAATTGTGCCAAATAGTCTGTAATAAAATAGAAGAATTTTCAATAGAGAGGAAGTTATGATGAAAATTAATATTGCAATATGCAAATCAAAATTAATTTCTGCAAGGTGAGTTGCTCTTAGAGGCATAACATGAAAGAAATTCAATATCAGTGCCAGCTAGTTTTGCCCAATAAACAAGGTTAGTGCAACAGTGTTACTTTGTATTCTTTAAATAAACAGTAGTTTGTCTATTTGAATAAACAATTGCTACTTTTGTTGCAGAAGGAGTCATTTGTTTTAAACACTTTCTTTGTTGTTATTCGGCAAATTTGTTTTTCAGATCTGGATTTTTTTTTTCATAAAATTGGAATGCTATGAAAGTGTGATTATTAACAAAAATGTTTTAAAAAAGAAAAAGAAGAAAACAATAAAACTTAACACCTAATTCAGTGGTGCTTCCACTAGTGTTGCCCCTCACTGCACTAAAAGTGCAAGGCTCAGCTCATTTATTTCTCTGTTGTCTTCCTATTCCTCTATATTGAGGAGGAAAAGCTGGCAAGGGGACACTAATGCAGACAAAATGAGACATCAAATACTCCCAGCAGCTATAACATTACAATGCAGAACCTTATGCCTAGCTCCGGCCCCTCGGGGCAGGAATCCAGAAGACCTCTGGGGTGTGCTGAGGTGTCTGGCACCAGCTCATTGGCAGCAGATCCTGTGGGCACTGTGAGTTGTTGGGTCAGGCCTACATGACTTCTTTGTCTGGAGCAAGGC
The DNA here is from genome assembly GCA_011419295.1 of Clarias macrocephalus. Classification (NCBI taxonomy): domain Eukaryota; kingdom Metazoa; phylum Chordata; class Actinopteri; order Siluriformes; family Clariidae; genus Clarias; species Clarias macrocephalus. Next base: position 8,744 of record JAAGKR010001520.1, on the reverse strand, counting down.
AATGTCAGCGACCTTAGGCTCTTTCCCTGCTGGGCCCCGTGCACGCAGGCGGTGGTGACCTGGATGTTCTTGTGCCTTTCTCCCATGGCCAGCTCTGACTATTTCCAGATTGATTTGTGATGCATTAGCTTTTCTTAGGGATCAGAAGAGGAATCTTTTTTTCATGGTTGAGCCTCGGGTGCCAATGATCCTGTCAACAGTTTGCTGATATTTTATTGATAAACTTGAAATTCCCTACCCCTTTTCTGAACCACTTCCTACCCATCTGTCTGTCTGACTAGACGCTCTGAGTGTTGCCACGGCGACTACTGACTTCCAGCCTCTTACTGCTTAATGGCTGGAGACTGGATGAGAAATAGGAGGTTTATAAATAGTCTACCGATCATTAAATATTATGTGTTTGTGAATTAATAAATGTTTAAATACGGTTTGCCACATTTAGTTATTTATGCTCACATTTCAAAAGATGGGCGGGCTGGCAGGCGGACTTGAGCAGGTGGGCTCGGGATGGATGGATGGATGGAAGGGTGGGTTGGTATAAGGGTGGATGGATGGATGGATGGATGGATGGATCCATCCATCCATCTACCTATAGATATATCTATAGGTAGAAAGATAGATAGATAGATAGATAGATAGATAGATAGATAGATAGATAGATAGATAGATAGATAGATAGATAGATAGTCACACAACAAAAACCTGCTTTTGGAGTGCAACACCACAAGAAACAAAGAAACCAGACGCAGAGCTTCACTGATGCATGGAAATCCTGGTGCACTGCCAACGGTTATCAAGGGCACATCCAATAATAACCTTCAGCCGAATCAAGAAACACTCATTCATTCCATAGTGCATACAATACATAACCGTTTCATTTAAGACAGTATATACTAAACTTAAATGATTAATGAACTATTTGTCTTCTGTCTTATTTTATACCACAGAGCTGATGAATTCTCAAATCTGAGAATCAGGGGTGCTGATACATTTTCTGCGGCACTAAATCTGACCGAAGTTGTAGAAGTATATCAAGGGATTGAAAGTAACAGATCATTAACATGCACACAATCAAGCCTAACAGTTTTTTAAAACAAATATTTTAATAAATGCCAACATTGCCTCTTGCTTATTCATTAATGATGAATCTTAATTTAAATGTATGTATATTTCCGTAGTGTCCACTGTTACATTTAAAATTGAATTTATAACTAAGGTTTATTCATATAGTCATATATTCATTATTCATGACTAGTGTTAATTCATAACTAAGGTTTAAACTTTGTTTAAAAAGATTTTAACAAATGAATATAGAATCTGACAAGATGGGGAGTCTTTAATCTCAGTGCTAAATAAAGCTGTTTCTTGAATTTGTTCACAAGGTGAGTCTTCAGCACTTTGCAGTTTGCACTTTGTTTTTTTTTTTTAGCAATATGACATGCTGTATTTTTTGCATTATTATCACTTTGGGGAGAAAATGTAGGCTGGAGAGGGAACGGCTGTTTATAGCTTCTGGATTAGGGTAATAATAACGTGTTTCGTAGATGTTCCACAGTTCCTACAAATGCTTCAAATTGAATTAACTGAAAAATGACTAAGGTATAAAAGCAATATAAAAAAAAACACTTCGGGTTGTTATAGTAAAATAATCAATGTTAGAGTGGCAACAGTATTACAGCACTCTGATGTATTTGATTAATTATGATACTGATACTTTTATGTTTTGATTCATAGGGAGTGGCGATTTTTATGCATATAATAAAAAGCAAATTACCTTTATCAGTGCAAATGAATCACACATTTCCATGCCAACTTAAAATTCTTTTTGAGCCACCCCTAATTTCTTCTAATTGAATTTCATTAAATTATGTACTATAGATTCAGTTAAAAGAAACGGGACGAAGTGTTTTACTGTGACAGGGTGCAAAGTGCCTAAAGATACAATTTTAAAAGTGCTTGCTTATGCAACAACCTCAGCAGCACCCTCATTTCCCCACACATCTGTTCCGACCACTCAGCATTCAGCATCACCAGTATAATAATCACCGGCCTGATCATCTGTCATCATCTGCACCTGTTTCTCACTGGTTTGATTTTTTTTTTTTATGCCTGAATGATTTATAGACCAATACGTGGTTTAACAAACAAAAACATTCCTTTGCGCAGGTACAGGGAAGTGGACTGAAAATGGGAGGCAAAAACCTGGCTAAAATGAGAGCCTTAAGAATCCTTCAGGAAGCCAGGAGGACTATTCCACAAGACTATACTGAAAAGTCCGTCTCTTTGGAAGCAAAATATAAAGAAATGAGGGTTTGGCTCTAGATTTTTGCCTGTATAAGGTGTATGTACTGTACTGTACATTTTTGTCAATCCTTCAGGCTATTATTAGTAGTAGTGGTAGTACTTATATTTGCCACACACTCACTAATCTCATACTGATTAAGGTGAATATAAGTCGTGAAAACTGCAGTAACTTGGCTTCATTACCAGTTCATTAGATATAAAGGAGCTTTACGCTCTATCCTTATGTATAAATGCAACTTTTGTTAATGTGTGTGACCAGTGATGGGAGGTGTTACCATCTTTGTAAGTGCTTCAGATGAATATCTGAATATTCGATTTATACCCTTTTGGGTTTTTTTAGATTCTCCTATAATTAAAAGAAAAATCAGGCATTTTAAGTATAATTAACCAGATATTTGCATGTCATTGAGAGAACAGCAGTTTATGTTTTTTTTTTTTGTTTTGTTTTTTTTACCAAAAAAGAGAATTATTAATCATTAATTACTTAGAACATTTCCCTAGAAAAAGTAATTATAAAGGTGAAATGGGGAAAGCCTAGAATAAAAGCTATTACTCAGTGAAACAGTGAGTAAAAGCAATAATACTGTAAACTGTAGATTTTGACAAATAATTGCTGTATTTACTGCTTACTACATGACGACTTATTTGTTATAAATTAATGGTAATTTGTGGACCCCACCCCTCCCCTCCCCAAACACCAAATTGATATTTAATTACTTAATGTTTATTTGGTTTTGTGCGCTTTTCCTACAAAGATCAATTATCAACATGCAATGGGCAGCATGTGGATAATATATCACTTCTCCAGCTATTATTTCATGTAATGTATTACAAATTCTCTCTCTCTCTCTCTCTCTCTCTCTCTCTCTCTCTCTCTCTCTCTCAGGAGGCTCAGTTATGAGCATTATTGCTTCAGAGAAGAATGGAAACTCTGGAGAGATTCAGAGCATGATATTGTTTTAAAAAAGAGGTGTAATGATAGGAAGCATTGTGGGGTTGAAAAAAAAAAGTGGACCTCAATCATTACAGTTCTATCCAGCGGTGCTGTGCTGGATCTTAAGCCATGATGGTGTCTGGGTAGCTCTCTGGACTGTCTCTAGCCTAACCATTCCCCATTCAAATATAGATACGGCAAGGTCATATAGGTCATTTCACTATTATTTGCATCAACCCACAGAAGATCCTCCCTGTGAAGGAATGCAAGCCTCGTACGCGGCCCATCCACCATCACAAGTAGAAATTGGAAAGATTAGAAAAAGACCCGACATCTTGATGGAGATCTGGCAAGAACAGGCTGGTAGGCCAAGGTAAGGCTCGGTGACCATGGCAGGAGGAAGGAGAGTGAAAAATGAGCTTGGAGATGAGAGAGGGTAGGGTGTCTCTTCAGCTGTCATTTCCTGAGCGGAAAAATCCATTCATCATCTTCGCGTCTACGTGTCACGACTCACTTTGGGAATGAGGGAGACTGTGGTAACGACGACACAAGGATTGATGGGGTTTTAGGCAGTGGGGCCTGGGTGGGGTGTGTGTGTGTGTGTGTGTGTGTGTGTGTGTGTGGATGGTCAAACCAGATGCATGTGATGGTCAGGGTGATATGAACATACTCAGCTCGTATGGACTCGTATGGAAAAAAAAAAAAGCTCAAGCATAAACTGCACCTTTGGATTCGGCACATACGGCACTCGATCTAGTAAATAGCTCTGCTGGAACTCGACTTTGCTTGTGGGATCGAATGTTGCTGATTTATTGAGCAAGTGCGTATCCATAAAATATGGATTATTCTAACACACTTCTAACCCCCTCCCGCAGATGAACACTCACCAGAGAACTTACTTAAAATATTTTGTAATTACTGTGCACATTATTCCCTTGTGTTTCAATCAAAGGAAGATGCATTTGCTGCAATTAGTGGCAGATTAAAGTCAATTAAGAGATACATAACTCATGTCAGAAGTGTCCTAAACTGAATTAACAGTTGAAAATGAGACATGAACGAAGAGGACAAAGTGCAAGTCTCCCTCTAGTGGGGAAGGAAAAGAAGAAGAAGAAGAAGAAGAAAAAAAATCCCTTATGAGAGTTCATGCGTTAAACTGTAATGTTCCACAAATAATCTCCAAGATCTAAACAGCACATTAGTTGAAGTTGTTTGAATGATTAGTAATAAAAAAAAGAAGAAAAAAAAAAAGGGCCCCGCTTGTCAAAATGACTGAAGATCTTTCGCTCTCTCTCTCTGGCACTGGGCACGAAAGTGTGGCTTTACAAACTCGGTAGCTGATCACAACCAGGTGGTGAGTTTTTGCATATGTTTTTCATTTGCCCTGACTGAAAATGGGACTCAATTAAAACCAAATGCACTAACTGTCAGCAGGGCGAAATGGTGTACTTCGTCAAAGAAGCTTCTCTTGCTGTGGGGGGAACGACATGAAAAACAACCATCCAGGACAGGTCAAGCAAAATCACATTTTTCATAGGTCATCTGAAGATTCAGGTTTTTTTTTTTCTTCTAATGGAATAACATTAAGGTAGAGGTCATAGGGACTAAAAGTCGCAGGTGGAGGCATTTTTGCTTCCATGCAGGTAGGAGCAGGTGGTCAGATATGAAGTTTGAACCATGTTCAAAGACAACATGAGAGTGTATATGGATCTGGCACAGCATCACAAATGTACTGCATTCATTCATTCATTCATTCATTCATTCATCTTTAGTAGCTGCTTTGTGTTTGTCCATGGCGCCACTGGTTTAAATGACTAATTAGCTTATATTTTGATAAATACAACCTAGTACTATTTATTGTAGGCAGATACGAGCAAAAGGTGGCATGCCGGTGCATGAGCAGTGTTACCATGATCACTCTGAGCTTGGGTAAATGTCTGTTTCGGCCACATGTTCTCCAGCTGTCTGTTTGAGCTTTCTTCAGGTCTCACCCAGAAGCATGCATGTACAGTAGCTGAGTTGGGGGTTGAGGGTTTCAGTCCTGCTTCTGGTCTGTGTGCTTGTAAGTTTGTATGTGCTTGTGCTTGGTAAGTTTCCTCTGGGTAATCCAGTTTCCTCCTACAGTCAGAGCAGGCTAACTGGTACTGTATTTCTAAATTACTGTGTGAGCGTGTGTGTGTGTTGGATTCCCATGTGTACCCCATATTGTGCCCCGAGTCCCAAACAATAATAACTGTAGGAGTTGTTGGACTGTTTTTTTTTTTCCTGTTTATTTTTTTTATGATGCACATTTCATGATCTCTGACTGTTTTAAACAACAGTTTAAATCACTGTGGTGTGAGATCATTCCTTAAACGGTGTTTGTGTCCCAGCATTCCTGATGACGGAATATAAAAAAAAGGGCGGGGGTGGGGGTGGGAGGGGGTAGACGGAGGCGTCTGGGACTGTTAAGGCTACTCGAGTTGTTAAACGCGTAACTGTTAAGATTAAAGACTTCCAGGAAACGGACCAAGAACAACAACTTTCCTTCATGTTCACTGGCCAGGAGAAAAGCAAATGTTTTCAAGCGAATTTCCATGCATGTCCTAATCGCATGATAGAAATTCCAAAGCTAGTGGAGTCGACATTAAAAGGATGAAGGCTATAAGTCATCATCTTCACTTCTGCCTAGAGAAACATTGCATCAGACTGTCCGTCTTTATGTCTGTCTGTCTGCCTGCCTGCCTGTCTGTATGTCTGTCTGGCTTCCTGTTCTCTTTCTCTCTATGGAAAATCAAACGATTGTCTATGTAAATGGCGTAAGCTATGTGAGTCAACAGAATTGTTTTGAAGGGAAGGTTGTGTGTGTTTGTGTGTGTGTGTGTATGTGGTAGTGGGGGTGCATCAAGACTATAGGCAGAAACAAACAGACATGGAAGAATTACAACAGAGGTCAATAACATAGAGGCGGTTTCTGCATCTTGCCACACCTGGGATTGCACAGATGTGCAACTGGCTCCAGCTGTGCCAGATGTGTCTGCAGCCATCTGTTTGTTGTATGTGTGTGCGTGCGTGTTTTGTTTTCTTTTTATAATTAAAGTACAGCTTTAATTATTCTGATGAAGCAGTGTAAGTGCAGCAAGTTTAAACTGGAAGTAGTTAACCTTTGCAAGCTAGACTGTTATTTCAAATAGATGAAGCCATGCATCTTGTTTTCTTTTCTTATCCTTAAAGTGCTATTCAGTTATTCTATTCCGTGTTGCGTATCTAAAGCAAACCTCTTAAGACATTGGCCATTTCAGCCTCGCTACTGTTCCATTTTCAATTACATTTAAGCTTAACATAAAAAAAAGTATCTATATTATATATATTTAATTATTATATACAATATTGTACATACTAGGGTACAATAACACAATACTGCTGTGTGTCATCACTATAGGTAGGACGATTTAAAATCAGATAGTATAAAATATTTTATGCTACAAATTCAGTGTATAAAAAATTGCTTTGCACATCACTAATTCACACATTTTTTAATTCGAGCTCCACTAATTGGCATGAGAACTTTGGCATTGCTCTATCACCGTGGTATTTTGAACACAAGGAAGCGGGTCTAGATTCAATTATGATACATCAAACTAAGTCGATTAACTCGAACCGTGTGCTGTATCCTGATACTTTATTTTATGGGAAGATGAGAGAAGAACATATCGAGATTAGAGCATGGAGAAGCTCTTAGGATAAAGTAGGCACTTGAAACCGTTGCCTCTTTAACAGAGGCACCCACTCATAGACTCATATAACCCCAGGGTTTAGTGTTTTTACCCATCGCACATACCTACAGCCGTGGCCATGGCTGTACATACATACATACATACATCGTAATGACAGTTTAGCATACCCAAGCAGGAAACCCAGAATTAACCACATGGAGATGAGGAGAACATCTAAAACATCAGACAAACGAGGACTATTGCTCTGACTCAAACCCTGGAGCTACTTGCTTTTCAGGTCTAATCTCATAGGACCCTCCCAAAATTCAGACCTGGAGTCTGATTAACTTCTGTTCAGCTCGTGCTCCGAAAAACATGGTCCGGAGCGTTGACTGAAAATGTTTAAAGCAGCACTGCGTCTTTAAATGGCAATGAAAAATGAAGAAAGGTGAATTGTAGACACTCCGAAACCACAGAGAAAGCCAACAGAGCGAAACTAACACAGCTTAGAAGGACTACACTGGGTTTAGCAGGGCTCCCGCTTTAATATATGGCAGTTGTAAATTCTCCATTTACTGCTGTCTGGGTCGCATGGTTTAACGCGCCGCCGTAAGAGAGGAAGAGAGTTTTACTGAAAGATCAAGGTTGTAAGTGCACAAAGCCGCCCAATTTCCAACATAACTCAAGTGTCAGCACTACACTGATGGCTATAACTGAGGTATAAATGCAATGTCAGCTCCAAAAAAAGAACTTCAATTTTTATTCCTTTTTGAACTTATATTTATGTGAGAGTGGAAATTAGTCGCTCCACAATGAAAGAGCCGCTCCAGTGGTGGGAAAATGAAGATACCTTTAGACAGTCCGCATTTCTGCTCTCCACAAGCTCTTAACTTATTCAGTGTTCTTGATTTCTTAGTTTTTAGTAATGTAGACATCCCCGAGGAGTAGCTGTCGGAAACAGTTGTTTAGAAACAGTAAAGTGTGGGAGATGCTAGATGTACAACATATCTCTCCGAGCGCTGCTACAGTATTTATAAGTTCTTGGGAAAATTTCAGAATATGACAGATGAAGAAATAATAAAGCAGAGTACTTTAGCTAAAGGGGTTTGTGCCTGGAGCTGCTGTTAATCCCTGTTAATGTCCCTGTCATTTTAGAGGCTTCTTTAGAAGATTTAGAACTACAGCGGTTCTATTAGTACCAAGGTACTGTAATTGGTCATTTGGTAATGATTCATCAATCCTACAATCATTTATAGGTGACTAAATTCAACCTTGATTCTTTTTGTTCAGGGTGTTGCACACCATTGAGTTATATAACTCGCTTATCTTATACAAGGTCGCAGGAGGCCTGGAGCCCATCCCGCCCTGGAAGGGGTGCCAATCCATCGCAGGACACACAATCACACACACACACACACATACACACACGCACAAACACACACACACGCACACTCACACACACGCACACTCTCACACACACACACACACACACACACACACACACACACACACAGACACACACACACACACACACAAGCACAAACACACACACACACACGCACACTCACACACACGCACAATCACACACACACACACACACACACACACACACACACACACACACACACACACACACACACACACACACACACACACAGTTACCAGGACCTTTGACTTGTTTAAAAAGGTCTGTAGGGTAAACGCTGGCATTTTCCCACAGCTGCTGAACTCTTTCTTTTCTGGTGGCACCACACACTTGACTTGGCACACAGACACACACACACACACACACACACACACACACACACACA
>JAAGKR010001519.1:106438-121438 GCA_011419295.1 Clarias macrocephalus | reverse complement strand
GATGTAAAAAAGTCATATGTTACTACCCCATGCCAGTGTGTATGCCACAGTAGAGCCCGTTGCTCATCCACTTCCTTCAGTACAGCATCCAAACCAGATGTGATCGACCTTACTGGAGAAGACTCTACTGTCCAAGTCATCACACATCCGAAAGGTTAGCACACTCAGTTCCTTAAAATTTTGTCTACTTTTATGTTTCCCAAGTCATAAACTTTATAGATTGTATAGATCTTCTTTTGATTGTGTAAATCTGCTTTGCGACAATGTCAATTGTTAAAAGCGCTATATAAATAAAATTTAATTTTATTGAATTGAATAGATTTAAAGTCATGTGTTTTCTTTTTGCTAACAGCTGAAGAAAATCAAGCCAAGAGATCTACTCTGTCATCCAGGCTTTCTGAGAAATTTCAGGCTTCCCTCACTAAACAGGTGGAATCAAGTGATGAAGACTTTAAGCCTGATAGGAAGCGTATTCGGGCACCTGCTGCTGATCAGAAGGTAGAACTGTCAATATTTAAACCAGATGTTCATATGTTCTCTGCACAGACATTGGCAATGACAGCTTAACAATTAATGCTTTTGATCATTAATACTAACATTTTTAAATATAATATTAAAAAACATAGTATTTTTAAATATTTGTAATTCTGGTGTTGGAATCAGTTTACCTCTCATACAGTAAGTCACAGAAGGGACTGGTTGAATAACTGCTTGGTAATGTAGATTACACTGTATTACACTATATTTGCTACTATTTTACACATTTTGAGTGAGGCACTACAGTGATTTTCAGGGTGCCTGTGATTTACAGCTTCTCAGAAAACAAAAACCTATAATCCATAAACTTTAATTTAAGTCAGACTACTGACGACTTCACCAGTATACCAAAATGCTGTTCATTTTGAAAACTAAAAAGCACTGAGCTAACCTGGAATTTGTTAATCATATGGTGTTTAGCAGAGCAGGAAGCGAAGATGTCTGGAAAAAGGTGTGGTGTTTGAAGATGATGTGGAGGAGGAACTCGAAAGGGCTGGCCCTGGGACCCAAAGCAGCACCGTGGAGTTGAGCAGGCAAGCCAAAGCTGAAGGCAGCCAGTCACCTGCTGAATCCTGTGTGAGTGCATGGAAAGTATTTAATTTGTGAGCCCTCATGCAATGCTTACTTTAATCATGTATGAAGGTTGAGCTGTTGCATGTCAGTGCAAAAGCATTTCACAGCTGTTATTGTTAATGTTGCTCCCAACAAACAGCAAAACTAGATAATCATATACACAATAATCATAACCACTGTTTTTATGATGAGAGACGTGCTAATTCAAAGCAAATTATTTAATTAATGTCGCTCTTGACATCAAATTTTGATTTGAAAAGTTTACTTGAATTTCAAGTTGTTTGATTTGATTTTGATTTGTTAAATCCAGGAAGCTTAAAAATAGCCAACAGCAAGTAAATACTCTCTGGTTATCTCACTAACCGATGATGCTAGCAGTGTTTGTGTGAGTCAAATAATTTTCAGTGTGTTAAATTAATTTAATGATTTTTTTCTGGATCGTTATTTGATGGGGTTTTGCGTATTCTGCTCCATCACCATGATATAACAGTTTTCCACAGCTACATGATATTAAAGGGTTTTCTTGTCATTCTTTCATATGTTTCATATGTCACATAACTTATAACACATAACAAGAGCCTGCAGAAAGCACACTTTTTAAATTACTTTTAGGGAGTATAATATTAACTGATATCAGCTTGGTATCATTCAATATCTTAAGAATATTGAAAATATGCTAAATTAGCTTGGTATCAGCCGATATCTTTAGCATATTGAAAATAGAAACAAATTAGTCTCTGTATGCCTTCCTACCATGTTCCTTATGACTTTGTAATTCTCAACGTAATGGAAAATGTTAACAAAACTGATTTGTGAGGATTCCTAAGCATTAATTTAACAAATATTTATTGCTTATGTTTGTTTGTTATTTGGGGGATAGTTATTTGACCACTGGGTGGCAGCAGAGAATTTTATATGACGGCAGTGTTCTATGTGCAGTTCTTTAAACCCGTTTAAAATCTCATCATCCAATGGACTGCATACTTATGATTGCTTGTGAACCAGGACCCGAATAAAATAACACTGTTTAAAAGGGCTTTTGTGTTGCTCGTGGCACGGGCAGGTCTTTAGGAAAGGTCTACAATTCAGATGGACCAAAATATGTTCTCACCTTTGTATGGACAAACCTTTGGGTGGATTTACCATAAAGGAATGTGAAATAGTGTGAAAATAAAAGAAGCAACATTTTAATTTAGTTTTTTTTTCTCTGTATATATTCCCCTTAGTATGTTATGTAATACGAAATTACTTCACATTACTTCACAAAACTCCACATTTTTAAAGATCTCAGTGTTGAGGCATCCCCAAAGCAAACAGGAATTATTATTATTTTTTTGGCTTTGGTAAAACTGGTTGAGCACAAATATTTTCTATTTGAAAATCAATCTTTAGCATTTTGGTTAACTAATTCCACTTTATAACCGTTTGTTAACTTAAGTATATTATGACAAACAAATGAGATACTCATCCTAACACCATGTAATACTGTATCCTTTTTACTAAGTTTGCACTTTTTAACACCTGCATTTTTTACTTGTATTTCAAATTGTTTACAATAGCAAGTAAATACTCTCTGGTTATCTCACTAATTGAAAGTAATGCTAGCAGTGTTTGTGTGAGGCAAATAATTTTCAGTGTGTTAAATTATAATTTTTTTACTATACATAGTTTGTGTGCTATGCATTATTAGTAATTGTTTTACATTTCAGGCAGTACTTAGTAGAGAAATGGCTTAGCTAGCTGGGTGATCATGATGGGTCTCATCTTTTCGAAATTTCAGGAACGGCTTTTTGGTGCGAGTATGCTTGTTGCACTAAAACACATTGAAATTTACAGTTACACTATAAATCGTTGACAATTACACTTATAGCACTTATTAGGAACTAATATACTGATACTAGATAGTGTATCCCTGTGCTTTCAGAACAGCCTCAGTTCTTTCTGGTATGTTTTCCAAAAGTAGTTGGAAACATTTCTCTGATATTCTGGTCCATGTTGACATGCCTGTATCTCCTGCAGATTTATATCATTCTGAGTAACTCTAGTGTCTAAAAATTCCCAGATGATCAGAAGGATATAAATACTCGAGAAAAAAAAAGCTGCAATCTGCCCTTTTTTCTGCATTGCTCAGATGTTCCTAATAAAGTATGCAGTGAATGAACCGCCATTATCGCTGAGTCTAAACCCATGGTATAAAATTGTATACATGACGCTGTACAGTTACAAGGATAGTTGGTGTTGTCTGTGACACAGGAGAACCTGTTTGTAGTTGGAATGAGAAACTGAGTGACTTGAGTAAGACTTTCCTAGAGATCATTAGACTTTTACATAAGGTGAAGGCCTAGTCCTGGTGGGTGGGGAAGAGGAGGTGGGGTTTGCTTTGGGTTTCCATTCCTCAACTGACACCGCGCGTAGCCCCTGCCAGTGCTGACTGACATCTTCAATGGGTCCTTTGAAGCAAGCTCCAGTTTAATTAAGAGGTTTGCCTTGCTTGGCAGTGAACTGTGAAAGCCTGGGATAAATATTGAATGGGGTTCACCTGCTGGTTACTGCGCTCAAGGGATAAACAGGTGCTTTGTGTCTCTAGAGATTGACTGGCTTGGGGGGAGTGCTAAGGGCTCCAGGGGCAGCCATGATGGGGGGTGAAGACCCTTGAAGACTTTTTATGAAGGCTGTTTTTCTCACTCTGTCTTTTCTTTTCAATGTCCCCTACTAGAGGAGTTTGGGCGGGGGGACTTAAGTGTCAAGCTCTCAGAGCTCACCTGTTGAAATACAGGCCTACACATTCCATCACAGAGTCATTGTCGGGTGAGGACAATCTACCTTAGGATCTCAAACACAGAGCTCTAACAGGACACAGGGCTCGCCTTGCACCTCTCTAGAAAAACACAGTGAGCTTACTGTTTGTCTGAACAAGCCTATTATCATCTTTATTTTTCGGTCCAAACACCTTTCTTTTAATTTGACTCTTTAGAATTCTTTGTAAGCATTTAAGTCTTTCTTAAGAATAAACAGTTCTTGGGAAACTGTGAAGCGCACAGTTTGCAGTTTGTACTAGAACAAATGTGTGTTAAGATTAGAGCTTCACGATACGCATTGACATCGCATTCAGCATGTGTGCATGCGCAATAGTCAAGAGCGATAGCGCGAGCTGATGAGCAGTACATTCAGCGGATGCCAGCTGCCGTAAAAAGAATGAGACGGGCATACTGACTGTCGCACATGCCTTGCAGAGAACCAGTTTCGCAAAGTGAACAGGCTGTTCTTTAAAAAACACACTGGAGGATTAACCCTTGAAACTCAAGTAATGCGGACCTGTGCGGCACCACAGCACTGGACAGATTAAAAATAAAGAAATAAAAACGGTTGTCCTGCCGGTGTGTGTGGTCCATTTGGGTTTTCTAAAGTGTCATGTAAAACCAAAATTATCATTACTTTTAAAATATGTAAATTGTACTGCTCCCAGAATATGGGCATGACGTTGCAAAAATGCTGAAATAAAAGTGTGTGTATTATTATTATTATTATTATTATTATTGTTATTATTGTTATTATTATTGTTCACAAAAACCACTGTAAAACCAGTCGATCTTATGAATCTGTGCTATTTCTTAGCCTATGTGACACACTTTTTAAAAAACATTTAAATTAGGTAATGTTTGTAAGGTGGCACGGTGGTGTAGTGGTTAGCACTGTCGCCTTGCACCTCCAAGGTCCAGGTTCGATTCCCGGCCAGGCTTGATTCTCTGAGTGCGTGGATTTTGTTCTCCTCATGCTCGGTGAGTTTCCTCCGGGTACTCCGGTTTCCTTTCACAGTTCAAAGACAATTGGCATTCTGTAATTGGCCGTAGTGTGAGAGTGTGTGTATGTGTGTGTGCCCTGTGATGGATTGGCACCCTGTCCAGGGTGTACCCCGTCTCATGCCCTGAGTCTCCTGGGATAGGCTCCAGGCCCCCCGCAAACCTGAAAACAGGATAAAGCGTTATAGAAGATGAGCGAGTAAGAAATGTTTGTATAGTTGGATTAAATAATATATTTTGTAGGTTGTGCTGAAAAAAAGGTTGTTACTCTGCACTGCACAATATACTGTATAATGTTAATGCTATAAAACCATGTGTGTGTGTATAGCCTTTGTATATCTGGATTGCTTCTAGATACCAGACTGCACTTTTTCAAAAAGGAGCTCCCTTAAGAAGCAACATTTATTTTTAAAATCATAAAATATTAGATTCTTGATTTGCCTGATTTGATAATGAATAAGGTGTGTTAAATAGTTTAAACAACCCAAAATAAGTAAAGTAAAATAGTTATTTTCAGGGTTTTCATTATACTGAATATATGATGGTGCCTTTTTAATTTATTTTTGTGTAATTTAAAACATCTAATGAACATTCCTGTGTTTCTACATATTGCAATATCACAGAAAAAAAAAAAGATATTGCAATGTAATTTTTTCCCAATATTGTGCAGCCCTAGTTTAGATGACAGATTGTGTTGTTCTGTAACCCAACAGAAGCACTTCACTAAGAAATGTATTCTCTGTAGGTTTTATTTAATTTGCTAAATGGTTTAGATGCATGCCTGAGAACCTTTCAGTCTTAAAAGAAACCATCTATGATGCATCAAATTCTCTCAACCGTATACTGCTTTCTGCTGTAGAGTAGTGAGCTTTTCAGTTTGTCATGCCCCCAGATGACCCCAGCTGAGATGACATGCTAAGGTTGACGCTCCCGCACAAGGCCAGGCAGTGTTTGATAGCGAGGACTGGATTGAGCCTAGGGAGAGTAGCGAGATGATATCAGGGCTCCCATGGTGAAAGAATGCAGCTTGAATGTGTCCATGGCGGCAGGTCCAGCCAGCAGAGGCTGTTATCTGCATACCAGGGGTGTTTCTTTGCTGCCCAGTGGCGAGAGGGGCCGAAACTGTGGCAGGGTTCGTGTAACGGATACTCTTGTGTCAGCTGTTTCCTGCGCTGCCGCTGACAAGGACTACCATTCATAAGCAGCCCTCCCTCCATCGTTCGATGAATAAGTAATTATACAGCACAGGAGGCAGGGTACTTGGACTGGGCTATTGAATATGGCAGCAGCAGGTAAGCTGATCCAAGGAACTGAGACAAGTGGAGCGCTGGTGTGAAACTTCTCCAACTCCGTTGTAACCTTATCTGCATCCAGACATTTTTAAAAATTTCAGTCCATGCATCTGAGCTATGCTTTATATATTGTGATATTTAAAGGCAAACAATGTTTGAGAAGCATTGCTGACCAAAGAGGTACCTGTTTTACTGGACACCAGGCCCTGTGAGAGTGCTTATTAAGTATTAAAGTGTCAAAGCCTTTATTTTATTCCTCTTGAACAGTGGTAAAGTGTTTGGGGATATGTTTTAGGTATTTAGCAATTTGCTTTAAAACAGTTAAAAATTGCATCTTGAAAATTTGTCATATTGTGAAAAAGCTCATTTTCTCTTGTGATTTAATTCAATAAGTTAAACTCTCATATATTCTAGATTTATCACATGGCTTTATTTTGATGATTATGGTTTATAGCTCATGAAAATCAAGAATCCAGTAGCACGATATTAATATAGTAGCTCAATATTAGGATATTTAAATTCGAGTTTGAGTAAATTAGTTCAGTACATTCATGGGGAAGTCTGCTGACTTGAGAGTTGTTTAGAAAATGATCAACTTGGGAAAACTTCATAAGGAGTGTAGTAAGGTCAATTTATGCATTTTTATGCAAATTTTATGCAGATGCCAAATTTCCTTTTCCAGCAGGTCTTGGCACTAGCGCACAATGCCAAAACTACCACTAACTGGTTTGCTGACCAAAATGTTACTGATTGTCCAGCCAACTTGCCTGACTTGAGCTTTGATCCTTTGGGTTATTTAAGGAAGGTGAGAAATGCACAACCCAACAATACAGATGAGCAGAATTAATGGTACTAGTAAGAATATACACTTGCTCCATTCTTTGGTTAATTAGTGAATGCTATAGTACATAATAATATAGCATATATAACATAATATAATACTATACTATAATATAGTTGCTGGGTGTTCGTGGTGGCTAGGTGGTAGTTTTCTCCCCTACCATTCGGAAGGCCCGGGTTCGATTCCCGCCCAAACCACAGCCACTGGGTGCAATGCTGGCCCCCGGTCCGCATAAAATGGGAGGGCAATCTAAAACTGCATCCAGCCTAAAACCTGTGCCAAATTGTTGTGCAGATCAGTTGGTTCGCTGTGGGGAGCCCTCAACGGGAGCAGCCAAAAATAATAATATTTATCTTTAATCTTTTGAGACCCAAATATGAGGACATGATATTTATTTGTAAAAGTTAGTGCCCATTTTTTTACTATGCCATCATTTATTTAACAAAAATGAAGCAAAAAAAAAAAAAAACATGCAGTAAGTACCCCCTTACTGCTTCCACAGGAGTGTAAGTTGCAGCCAGGTGCTGCTAATTATCAATGCTTGATTAATTTATCATCAGAAGGTGTGGCGACCTATATACAAGCAGAAGCAAACTGCAACATCCAGGTGAGTGTAAACATAATGCCAAGAGGGAAAGACATAAGCAATGATGTCTTGAGAAGCAATTGTTGCTGCAAATCAATCTGGAAAAGTTTATAAAACGCTGTCCAAACTATTTGTTCTACAGTGAGAAAGATTATATGGAAATCTTTCGAGACAGTTGCCAATCGTCCCAGAAATAGATGTCTCAGCATCTTTACTCCAAGGTCAGATCGTGCAATGCTCAGAGAAATACAAAAAACCAAAGAACTACATTGTAGACCATGCAGGCCTCACTAAACATTTTAAATGTTCTGTTAGAACACAATTAGAAGAAGACTGTATAGTATAGTATATAGAAGTATAGTTATTTAGAATGGTCGCCCATAGAAAGCCTCTTCTTTCTAAAAAGACCAGGGAGGCACGACCGATGTTCGCGAAACTCTGAAGTGGAGTTGTTCGGCCTTAATGCCCATCGCCAAGATTGGCAAAAAAGATTGGCAGCATTTCAGCAGAAATACCTCGTACCCACTGTCAACCATGTCGATAAAGGGGTGATAATTTGGGCTTGTTTTACAGCCACAGGACCTTGGCACCTTGCAGTCATTCAGTCAAAGATGAAATCCTCGGTATACCAGAATATTCTAGAGGCAAATGTGAGGCGATCTGTTAAACAGCTGAAGCTTGGTTGAAATCAAGTCAGGCAACAGGACAATGATCCAAAGAAAAATAAAAGAATCTTGGTTTTGGAATGGCCTAGTCAATGTCCAGATCTCAACCCAATTGAAATCGTGTGGCAGGACCTTAAGAGAGCTGGGCATTAGAGATTACCCAAAAATCTCAATGAAATGAAGCAGTGTTGTAAAGAAGAATGGGCCAGAACTCCTCTACCACGATGTGAGAGAGTGATAGTCATACAGGAGATGATTAAATTATTGCTGGTAAAGATGGATCTATAAGCTATTGAATCATTGTTTGTTTGTTTTGGTTTTTGTTGGGTAAATCTGTGAATTGATTGACTGTGTAATTGAACGAATGTAAAAAAAAATTTCAATTTTATTTGTATAGCGCTTTTAACAATTGACATTGTCGCAAAGCAGCTTTACACAATCAAAAGGAGTAAGTTTGTATGAAATGTGAATGTGTATCAATCAAAATGATAAGATTTTCCCTGATGAGCAAGCCGGGGTGACGGTGGCAAGGAAAACCTCCCTGAGATGGTAATAGGAAGAAACCTTGAGAGGAAACGGACTCAACAGGGAACCCATCCTCATTTGGGTGAAAAAAGAAGCAGGGATTGATCAGCATAATACTGTGTAAGACTAGAAGTTCAGTATAACAGGAGATGTGTTTAATTAAATGGAGTCCAGTTTGATCCTGGAGGCTTAGGTAGACTGTAGGAAATTCCAGTCCTGAACTGCTGCTTCCTCCTCTTTCTAGTAGTGCGGACGGTACTTTGCTTACTTTCACCGATGATAACCAACAGTGTAATTAAAAACTATTAAAACACATCACAGAGTGATGCATACTGTATATTTTAACGTCCCAGTGCTGTTACACTCTATCATCACTCATGGAATGACTCGTCCAATCAGATTTCTCAGAAATGTTGTATAATTAAAAATATTCAGTCAGGGAGCAGCAAAAACAATTCTGGGGTCCAAACAATCCATCTCAGATGGGCTCACCTAATCCTGACTCCTGTTTTCCCTTTGATGTATACATGAATTATCTATATATCCACCTAAAAAAATCTATTCCTCTAAGTGGTTGAAATTATGTCTTTTTATAGGACTTGAAATTGATTTGTTTTTCATTTTCTTTCCATAGTCTCCTCTACCTTGTTCCCTGTGTGCTTGTGCAAGCCTCGCCGAAGGGCAGAGGGCAGCTGAAAAAGTCAAGGACAAAGACAAGGAAGGCAATGGGAAGAAGGCTGTTCCCAAGATTTTCTTTGGCACACGCACGCATAAACAGATAAAACAAATTGCACATGAGCTGAAGCGGACGCTGTACTCGACTGTGCCCATGACCATTCTCTCCAGCCGAGACCATACTTGTGTCCACCCTGAAGTGGTACCCCACGCCAACCGTAATGAACGCTGCAAGGAGCTGCTCGAGGCCAAGAATGTGAGTCATCCAATGCCCTGGCCATAGCATCTGACATCACTACAGCTTTCAACACAGGGTCTTTATTCATGTGTCACCACATGAGCTTTGAAAGAGATGAAAGGCTTCATTGAAGGAGTTTGTGCAGCTCATTGGGTTAAGTTGGGACTATGAATTCTGTTGTTATAAAGTAGGTATTCTAAGTTAAACATTAGTTACAGTATAACTAAGTTTTGCCAGTTAGTGAGGAGATGTGCTCATCTTTATAGATGTTTAAATATGCATTTGCTTTAGTTTATTTTATATATATAAACCCTTTAGTGATATTTTTAGTAAGGATGAGTGGGAAGAAACTTGGTGGCTCTGTCATGCTATAGGTGGCTTTTTGCATTGTTTGGGTCCACTTGCTGCCTTGGACAAAAGCATCTTTGCAAATCAACCAAGTTATTCTAGCAGTTTACCTTTATCATATGGTGAAAATTTTAATCCTGACAGAAGCTATGGAAACATAGGATAATCGTGCCTTATTTACAAACAAAGACTCACTAAATAGTCTGATAAGTATAAAAATGAGGTAAATACTATGGCCATTACAGTCACTAGACCTTAACCGAGATTAATACCTATGGGAAATCTGTGCTCTACTCCGGCTTAGTAAAAGAAATATAATTTGATGATTGTACCTTAGAGTAGGCGACACATAAAATCTAAGCATAGGATCACTGAAGCTATTCTGGCTGCTTGTGGTATACTAACAACTTACCGAGTGACCATTTTAACTTCTGATGTATCACTTAAGTTTGTCAAGCACTGATCACCCTGTTATGAATTATTATGACATTCAATACCCAGATCGAATCTTCTGAACTCAGTCTGACCTCACTTCTTCTTTGCAAAGGAAGCACTTGCTCCCTGCTTCTTGCCATGGCCTTCAGGCTGGTCAGTTAGTGTTCACAAGTTTGAGTGTTCACAATGCTTTTCACTTTGCTCTTGTTGTAAATGAAAGATGATTAATAGCCTTCACATTCTAACCACTGTAACATAACCCTACTCTTCAAGGATCTGTGAGTGAAATCCTTGTCACTGGAGCTGTGGGTACCAGTTGTGGGTGATAATGTCCCTAATCACTCATACAGAACTTTTTGTTAATGCACACTTGTCAAATGCTTCAGATGCGGTCTGTTTTAACAAGAGACTTTTTATCGTCCTTTTCGCCGCCAGGCAGCTTGGATTATAAGCACATGCTCAGCATCTGACCTTGTTCTGTGAAATGGGTGATGATTCTGCTTAGGACTGTATAAGCAGATACCACTGTCTCCTGTGTCATTTCCAGTCAGGCATGCAACCCCACTCCTTTTTTTTTTTTTCATTTTGCTCTGGGCCATTTGTTATAAGGTCACACATCTCAGCTATCATCACCGTCATAAGAGGCGAATGACAGTTGCAGTGAAATAGCCCTGCCAGGGTAGTGTTAATCCCTTGCTCTCTCTGTAGGATAATCTCCCTCACTATAATACAGTTGAACTGGCTGTCAGCCTCTCATCACGCCACTGCAGGCTCCAGTGAGCCCGAGCATAATGAACAGATACCCCTTTTAATGATCTAGCAGAAAGACCCCTGCTCTAATTATGAAACAGACATGTGTCTTAGCTGTGACAATGCTGTAAATGATGAATATGTATAACAGCTACTGCATGGCCTGCCATTTTATTAGACAGAGGCCTGTTTTATTAACATTTAGCAGTGAATGTGGGTTCCAAATTACCAGTTCATTCATTAGTTAATTGTAAGGTTTTTCTGTCTGTTTTACAGGGGCAGATATGCCGATTCTATCACAGTGTGCATAAGATGCGAGAACAAAGGACTTTGCAGTGGGTCCATGGACTGCACCAGGCCTGGGACATAGAAGAACTGGTCAGTTTGGGCAGTAAGCTACGCTCCTGTGCCTACTATGCTGCCCGGGAGCTCATGCAGGATGCTTGCATTGTTTTTTGCCCGTACAACTATTTGCTAGACCCTCTTATCCGGGAGAGTGTGAGTTTACCTTCCCATTATCTAAGAAAAATCTTTGTTATTATCTAAAATATTTAGGAAATAATAACACACAGTTTATTACTACGCTGCTAAATATAAGAACTGATTACTACATCATCTGTGCTGTAATAATTATGTTAATATTAACGCATGTATATTTTTTGAGAAATCATAATTGTGTTTAATGCAACAATAATGTTTAACATATCAATCAGATACCATTTTAAATCATTTATAACCTTTAATGAAGATGATTGCCCCCATCCCCTCGACAGATGGATATCAGTCTAAAGGGGCAGATTGTGGTGTTGGATGAGGCACATAACATTGAGGACTGTGCTCGTGAGTCTGCCAGCTTCACCCTAAACCAGGGTCAGCTTCGTGAGGCCCGTGACGATCTTGAGGCCATGGTGACATATAACATTCGCCGGAATCAACATGAGCCTCTATTGGCCTTTTGCTGCAGCATGCTTAAGTACACCATCTTTATTTCATCTCGCATACTGTAGAATAATCAAAGTATTTAGTATTTTGTAAGTCGCTCACGGCTAATGGTTTCTAGAGGATGTAACTTGATAAGACAGGCGAAGTGGAGCATGTGGTAGTGGACAGAAGTATTTAGAACTGTGCATGGAAGCAGAATGTATCATGTAGAAATAAATTTATCATTCTTTTATCGATTAGTGACGAGAGGCAACTTGTTTACTTTCAATGCATTCCCGTGTATCATCTCATGAGACGGGATCTTAATTGCTGGACAAATTAGGAAATCATTCTTCAAGCACTTCACATGCTTATGTCTCTTATGTCTTTAATTAGGCATTAGGTATTTGATTTGACCAGGCTGTGAAATCTCACATGGTGTCAAATTCATTTGACAAATGGTGTGTGGATATGTGTATGCAGCTGGATACAAGAAAGCTCCAGTACTTTGCAAGACAGGGATTATGAGACTGCCTGTAAGGTGTGGACTGGAAAGGAAGTTTTGGACATCTTCCATGGTCTTGGAATAACAGCTAATACATTCCCTGTGCTTCAGGTATCCTATTCCACTAGAGTGTTGCCTAGAGTCCTTCTTCAGCATGCCCCACACACACAAAAAAATCTTACATTGCTGCTACGATGAAAAGTATATATTTGTGTGTTTGTGTTTGTCTCCTGAGCAGAAGCATCTTGAGGCAGTGCTAGAGAAGGATGAGCGTGTCGAGCTGGTGAATGGAAATGAGCAAACAATACAGGTTCCCACCATCAGCTCCAAGACTCAGATTGTGCTCAAGAGCCTTTTCATGGTGTTGGGATTCCTGTTTCGACAAAACTGCAGGTCATTATCCCTTCCATAAACTGACTGCAGTTTGAATGATTTTTATTTATTATCTCTCTCTAATTGTATTTTATTTATTTATTTTTGCAAGTCCTGAAGTAATATTTCTGGCTAATATTTTGTTGCTTACTCAAAACATTTAGAGCAATTTAGGGCAAAGCTTTTCATGGCTATGAAAAAAGATTTCCAGTTGTAAAATGTCTGTCATGAAAAAGTCCAGCCGTTGTTAATATAACAAGAACAGTTTTGCAACAGTAATGTAACCTGGCAGCCAAGGAGAATGGACTGGACAATAACGACTTCACTGTAGTCAGTGGGGCTCTAGACGACTGTTAGTGAGCTTTTAGTGATCGTGTGTACTGCGTAGCCATCACATTCAATATGACAGAGAGAGTAGAGCAAAACTTCTGCATCATATTTTGCATTAAGCTTGGGCATTCCTCTGCAGAAGGCTTTCAAGAATGATGCAATAAGTGCAGAGCAAATAAAAGTGTGGCAAAAATAGTGGTGCAACAAATAATAGAAAAATAATAAAAATATTTCCCTAAAATCAATTACGTAAAATGATTAGGGTTAGGGTTAGCCTGGGTTAAAATGATTAAGGTCAATTCTACTGTCAAAATAGCAGCTTTATTGATTACATCCTTATAATATTTCACTTCATTTGTCATATGGTCAATGTTTTTTTGAATTATATTAATTATAATACACTCATGTTCATTTCAAATAATTTTATTTTTGCTTGTCATTATCATTGATGAAATTACATTTAAAAATTAAAAATGCATTGGTGATGATTGCTGTCTCTCAAATTGTGTTTTAGATGTTTCTTTGTATAAAATTTATATTTTTGCATTGCTTGTTTCTTATTACAGCATAGGCAGTCTGTTGATGCCACCAATAACATTGTGTAGATGCTTAAAACTGTTGTGTGCCAAGTTCTTGTGTGTGTGTGTGTGTGTGTGTGTGTGTGTGTGTGTGTGTTGTGTGTGTGTGTGTGTGTTGTGTGTGTGTGTGTTGTGTGTGTGTTGTGTGTGTGTGTGTGTTGTGTGTGTTGTGTGTGTGTGTGTGTGTGTGTGTGTGTGTGTGTGTGTGTGTGTGTAGGACACAGCTTCTTTGGGCTCCCAGAAGGGAGGTGTTAGTAGGCAAGGCTGGCTTTACAAAGGCAACATGAACAGTGCTATCAGTGTCACTATGAGGGTGAGACATCTTCAAACACCACACTCAGTATGAAACTGGCCATAATCAGTACTATTCCCTTTAGAGCAGGAAAGGGCAGGGTTTTTGGCACAGGGGTAACACAAGGCTTTAAACTGTGGGTTGCAGGGCTGGAAAATTTGCTTTTATATGACATACCCTTGTGTCGGATACAGT
This sequence comes from Clarias macrocephalus, assembly GCA_011419295.1. NCBI lineage: Eukaryota > Metazoa > Chordata > Actinopteri > Siluriformes > Clariidae > Clarias > Clarias macrocephalus. Next base: position 106,980 of record JAAGKR010001519.1, on the reverse strand, counting down.
GTACTGATTTTAATTAAACCCATAAACTCATGCATATACACAATTTAGTATCTCTTGTCTCACAATGGACAAATGGCAATAAGACCTAAAACAGATAAGTGGAATTATGGAAGATCTCTGTCTTTCACTGGTGAGTTTTCCAGTGCATAATTTAATCCATAACGCAAAACCAGGAGGCTTATTCAGATCTTGAATCATAGTGAAATGCAAATTAGTTACACATAATCCATTTTGACATGAAAACAACTACATTTTTAGCAATTAAACACAACTTTTTCACTGTAGCTATATTTACTACATCTGTAGTTACCACAGTTAAATAATTTCAGCAGGTTCCCTGAGGGAAAAACTGCTAAAGTGAAGCTTTTTAACTAAAAGCAGTTGAATTTAATCCAGTTAAGATTTCACACAAACAATATATTCAGCAGGGTGACTATTGAAACTACTCACATTAACAGCAAAGGTCTTTTTAATGATCCAGACATGAAAGAATGAGTAACAAGGTTGATCTTAAGTAGTTTTATCTCACTTTAGTTTAACTT